>CAXDID010000682.1:0-30846 GCA_963988835.1 Hexamita inflata
CGTGTTCGCCCAGCTCGTCGTAAACAGTTGTGTTAGAGTTAGTTTACTTTTCTTGAGTGTATGATTTAGTTTAGATCTCCACTTTAAAATAAGGACTTAAAATATTCCTCAAAATACGATTCTTTTTAAAACGCTTAACGATATTCATGCATATTCAGAATTTATACGTAAATGTCAGAAAATAAGAGTATTTAGCTTAATTTTACCTTGAATCGTCGTATATATATGAATATAGTATATATGAATATAGTATTATATTTTAGATTTTTGTTATAAAAATTAAATATATAAAATTAAACATATAAATGTAAGTAATTTGCTGTAAATATTATATAAATATTATATTATATAATGTATATTATATAATGTATATTATAACATAACTAGGATAAAATAATTTATACAAATAAATACTATTTTATACGGTATGTCTGCGTATTATTCCGTATCATTTTCATACGGAAAAACGATTCCCGTATAATTAACAACCCTAACTCCAACTATTTATCAGCAGCCAAAATATTCGTCAATACAGACCATACCATCATTAAATTTGATTACTTGCGCAGTTTCGTCGAATTTTAAATTATATGATGATAAGAATATGGTTTGATGTATTCACATACATTTAAACATTACAATTATCATAGTAGCATTGACTCATATGGGAGTGGTTTATTTTTTATTAAAATTATTAATTTATATGAATGTATGTATAATATAAAATATTAATTGATATCATTTCTTCCTTTCATTTAATTTCAAATCTTTTAGTATAATCCGTTTTTGAGAATTCTTGGAAGCAATTACAATCCGGCCAATCCGATTAACACTGTTACCAGATTTGGTCTTTATAACATCTGCTGCATTCCGTTTATGAACTCTCCCAGCCACAATGTTCCAAGTTTCAATTCCTAGTTCATCAACAAAACTCAGAATTGTTGAAAATAATTTGTCACGTGGGATTTCATGGGCTGTTAGCGATTATTAGTATTTTTCATCTAAAATATAATAAAATAAAATGCGACCCATTTCTATCGAGTGTAACATATCATTTTTCGTTACTCTTTCATCCTTATTTGTGGAATGGAAAACCATACTTCTCTTATTTCCATTTCTAGTTGTATTATTTGTTACTTTATATTTATGTTCAAG
Organism: Hexamita inflata; assembly: GCA_963988835.1. NCBI lineage: Eukaryota > Fornicata > Diplomonadida > Hexamitidae > Hexamita > Hexamita inflata. The sequence goes on from CAXDID010000682.1 coordinate 1,156, forward strand.
TAAAACCCGTAAATAATCATTTTCAATCTTTAAATTTATATTATCAGGTGTATCATTATTTTTACAAACTTGGCGGAGGTGGGCAAAATAAAGTTCTATTCTATAGCTTGTTATCAATAGGAACGAAAACGTTTCATTTTCATCAATCATTCGCAGTAAATATGCAATATATAGAATTATAGCCTCAACTTATTAGCGATTATAAGGCAATACTGTGGCACCATTATGTGATGTTTAATTAATTTAAGGCTTACCAAATTCATCCCATCGTATTCCTTCAAATACATATTCATAGTAATTAGTAAAGAATTCTAATAAGAAAATTAAATATTTCTCTAATCCGTATTGGGTGAATTCAATAAAACTCAACTAAGTGACTATATTTAATAAGATATAAATATAGTTAGCTTTGAGCGAATGTCCAACTGATGATTGTCGAATTGCAGCTAAAGTTGACCCATTAAATATTTCAAGAGGAAACTAGTCGTTTTAACTAAAGGATTTGTGAGAATCTAATATTTAGGTATTTTTGAACTTACTCAACTTATTTAATTGATTAAAGTTGAAAGTTAAATCTTTTCTTCTTGGATTTAGAGACATGGTATTACTTAGGGCTCGGCTTCTGATATTTTTACTTACATGTATTAAATCATGGAGCCACGTCATTTTCCGGCTAGCTTTAGTATTTCTCGTAAAAGAATGGTATATTTATGAATATTTGTGTTTTAAAACGTATTTTCTGTAATTTTTGATAACTGATGTGGTCTCAGCTTTTGAATACATACCCACATATTGCGAATCCCCGTCGCTAATGACTGCTTAAACCGTAAAATACTGTTTCTCTACGATTTCTTTCACCTTTTCCAAGATTCCGAAGATTCTTTTGTCTCCAGTTCCTTGTGGAGACAACATAACATACAGTAATTCAGCTTTATATTTTGGATCCCTAGGTACCATATAGATAGCATATCCATACGTATACGGTCTAATTTCTTTTTATCCCTTATCATTTTTCACTATTTCAGCATTTTTAATGTGACCTAAATCGTCAATTTTAGGATTTGATGCCAAAGCGCAAGCATCAACTTAGAATACAACCTTGATATTTGTGTCATATTTTACTCCCATTCTAGAACGATAAAGCCTTAAATCGACAGCAAGGTTATCATATGGGCTACCAACAAGTTAACGATTTTTAAATACATTTTTCATCAGCTCTACTTTTGTTTAATATATCGTAGATAATGATATTGCACATTAATTCTAAAGTCTTACTCGATATTCAGCTCTGGATGTGAGTGTTGCTAGTAGGGCTCTCTCTCTATCTTCCTTTATATATCTTCTTCCATTTGGTGATTTTTAACTTTGTTAATCAACTCGAATTTAAGATAATAATGCAGGAGGTAATGTTTTAGGTGTTTTTACTTCATCTTATTTTTATTCACACCGCTTCTAATATGTAAGTACTTTTCGAGCTTTGACACAAGATCCTTTGCGCCATTCCTTTCTTTCTAATTATTTGACTCTTGCAACTAAACGCTATTGTTTTAAGTGTTGGCCACGTGGCATTGTAAAACTAAACAGGAAGTGGAACTGTTTAAGAAGAACTTCAATTTGTATTCGCGGATTTTGAAACTGTTTAAAATAATTAGGAATTAAACACTGTTTAAACATTATAAAAAATTTCACAAGAATATAACTGACATTTCGAGTCAACGCTACTATCAATTATCATACTCGAAAGAATAAGTATAATTGAACCTGAAACATTAGAAAACAACTCGGCTGAAATCTATCGTCGTATTAAATATGTAACAACTACACATTTAAAATTGATATCTATGATTAGACAGAGTACTTTCGTCTTCATACGAAAGATCATTTTGTTGCTATTTTTAGAAAAATTATAGATAGTTGTTATCAACAGTGGAGTCTAACATTCACAACAACCATTATACAACCATTAAAGCTTAAACTACTTGGTAACTTCCCATAATCAACAATTTTTCAAATTAATTACAGCAGTAACACACCACAAGAAAATGGGTTTAAAATAGTATTTTGTTCTGAAGCGCTTGAATAAAGCTACAATAGTAGAAATTACAAAATATTTTATATTTGTATTCTATTGAGTAGGTACTACCTACCTACCTTCGATACAAATTACTTTTCTCAACAGTTACTCACGCATTATAATTGTAATTTTACTCTATCTTATTAAATAATTCTAAAATTTATTATGAACGTATACGTTCACAAATTCTAGAGGTTTTGGTGCAAATACTACCAAATAGCGGCTGATAACGTTCATTCACAACATATTTTTGCTACGAATAGTATAAAGAAACTTTGTATTATAAATCGAGAAGATTTTTGTAAGGATTATCGTGAGTGCTGTTGAATTGAAATAAGTACAAAAGTGCATTCTCTTATATAGACCCAAGTAAAGTTAAACATAAGGAAGCTTGATGTTTCTTTATAAAAATAAAATTTTGATTTTGGAAAATAATAATTTCACTCAATAATTTTAGAAGCAGAAGAGACAAGCATGGTGATGATGATGTTGTCACTGCCCCTGTACACAATGACACGGAAGACTTTGAATATTACAGAATGCTGCATTTCGATAAATGTTCGGAATAATTTAACTGCTAAGAGTGAACAACTTTGATACCATTTATGTTCGATTCAGACGTGCCTCTACACAGATCTTGTGTTTAGATATGGATATTTCCAGAGTTTAGTTGTTGGTGATATCTCTGTGGTCGTGATTGTTTTCTATGTCGTATTGTGTATTGAGGTTTGTTCGTTTCTTGAGTGTTGTTTAATCTTTTAGAGTTCGATTTGAGTGTGCTATCAGTATTGATTTCCCAATTTGGTTTAAAAGGTTCTGTGGGTTTTTGATGAATATTAGTGATTCTTGAAGTTAGTTTAAGTTGTCGCTATAAGTGGCGTGAGTTTCCAGTTTTGATTTGTATTCTCTATTGGAGTTGTTTGGCAAAGGTCCCAGAAGTAATGCTTATTTTGGTATTCGATAGAGATATCAGCATTACCTTTAACCCTTATTAGACGGTGAGCTTTTCCGACTCACTCAGCAGCGCTCCATAGATCTATTCAATATAACTTTATGTATAAATATGTATAAATATGCACAATTCTTCCACAGATTTTATTTATTCTCCATTCCACTTTTACACAACATATTTGGACTCGTTTTATCGGGTTAAAACTTGCTTATTGCTTTAAAAACGGGCTTAAATAAGAATCTTCTAGTTTCAAGTGTTGCTATGTTTTAGTTGATTATGCGTATTTGGTTTAATCGCTAAGATCAAAAGAAATACAAAATAGATTACAAAGTTGTGTTTCTTGTCTTGTAGTTGGAGCAATGAGTGAGTGCATAAAATGTATCGATGAACACTTTCAATGAATGAATAAGCGGTCCAGTTATTGCGCTGATATGAAAAGCGACAATAATATATAATTATTTCAAGTTTTTTATTACAATATTTATTTGACAATAAGCAAGGACAATTTTTTTAGGGATAATAAGCTTTTTGTAATTTCTTTCAACTTCGCAAGTTTTCAATCACCCCGAGAATAATCGATTTGTGCAAGCTCGTCCTTCTTAGCTTAGTTTTTTAAAACCGTAAATAGTGTATTTTCGGATTTAGAGAATTCATTGGTTTCAAAGATCTCCACAATTTTCTAAACTTTAGTTAAGGCGCGAATCTTTTTGAAGGTCATTACAAGGTCTAAACTGAATTGTTGAAGAAATTATCAAACATCTAAATTTTAGAAGGTATTATCAGCTTATAGTGTCTTTCTGAAAATTTAAAAGCATTAACGCTCGTAATTAGTCTATAGCATCAATTCTATTTGCTTACAACAATTTACAAAGCTTCTTTTACTTGTGCTCAACTCTAAAAATGTCATAAAGCAGGAGTTAGCGCGAGAATGAACTCTGTATGGTAAACTAAATTAAAATAGTTCGTCTAGAAGCTGTTGTTGGAAGTAAGTGCAGACTAAGTTCAATAAATCATGCTCAGCCTAGATAATTTGCAATTATATTTCGCACGGAATTGCGAAATACTTTGTAGTATTCCACATATTGTTCGTTATACTCCTTGTATCCCTTCATTCGTTTACTTTTTTAATACTAATTCCTGATTTAATACGGAATTAGTATTTGTTCTTATACCTGCAGCTTGGATACTGGAAAATAAATTGAAATTTGCTCAGAAATGCATTCTAAGAACCATTGTTTAATCTATATCTCAAGCTAAGTGCAAGTGTTCATAAAATTTATAGTGTTTAAATTTCTTAGAAGCTACTTGCCTCTCTATTAATTTTCTTTGCAGAATATTGGTATACCATTATTTTGTAACAAATTATTTAAGTTGAACTTCACACCGAGTAATCTAAAAGTACTGTGTTATACACTAGATACTGGACCACGAGCTCAAGGAGATCGACGTCAGCCGGAAAAGGTGGACGCAAGCAGAAGACCAGCTCTTGAAGCTAGGCATGGAGCTCTACACCGACGTCAACACACTGGCGAAGATAGTGGTGTCCAAGACCAAGGCGCAAATCTACTTCAGAGTCCGCTACCTGCGCGAAAGATAAGAAAGGCTCGACGAAAGAGTCGCTTCAATTCAGGCGAAGTGATGTAGTTAGATTCTTTTACAATTCTGTAATTAAATGTTGTTAAATGTTACCCCTAGGATAATTTTATCAAAATAATTATTCGTTTCTAGAGAGTAATGAAATATATTGAAATCCTCGTTAACAGAATAATTACTATTTACAATTTCATATATTATATTTTTGGTGCTCTAATACCCTCCAGTTGATACGAAAATACCATTCTCACTAGAAGCTGACGTTGTCGAAAATACTGTAGATGTCTAGATCGTCCTGTTCTATTACGTTTTGACTGAAACTTTCCCGACTCGTGTTGATGCTGATGTTCGTTATCTGCTTGCTGTTGTTTACTATTTTAATCTTCATCAACTCCACCGAGTCCTTGCTGCTCTGATCCCAGAGTACCTCGCAGCTTCCGGTATGATACGTTGCTTGGCTCGTCCAGCTCCTCGATGCTGCACATCTGCATCAGAGTCATTCTGTTCTTGCTCTTGTTCAACTTTCTCGTTTTGAAGTGGGAATTAAATTCAGCTATAAGCTAGGATCGCGAATCGTGAGGTCTAGAGTAAACAATATGTTTAACGACGATAGGTGCATAGTGATATTTAACCTGATGTTACAGTTATGGGAGGTGGAATTGCTTTTTCTTGTTTACTATGTGAGTAATTATATATTAAAATATTTTGCCACTTCTAATGCGGATGACAAATTCCAATAAATAATCTCAAGTTGGAGATTATTCATGAACTACTCATTAACACAAGAGGGCCAAAAATATGATTTCGATCGTATTAGACCATAATCGACTATTCAAAGTCGGTATTTAATATTCAAAAAAGGAAAAATAGAAATTACCACATGCAATAAAAGGACGGCAATGACAAAAATAAACGCGGTAGAAGATGTTTAGGGAAGGTCAACTAATTCACTTAACAAACTTAGGCAGTTCTGAAGCGTTTGTATTCTCTTCATTTCTGGGTCCAACGGATGAATTCATAAAATATTGTACCAATCTGAACTAGTTATATCACTTGTTTAAGATGTCCCTGTGTAATTTCTACGTTTTAGTCAACAAAACTAATTTATGAAAGATTTTATCTCAAAAATATATGGTAGTTAAGCCTGATTGGAGAAAAGAATAAGAGGATCCAATGATTGGTATACGGACGCAATATGTAATTTATAACTAGTAGCGCAAGCACTGGACCTGCAGAGGACCTCGGTGTTCATCTTCAACTGGGTCAATCTGAACGATTTTAGGTATTTCTTAATCACGAAAAACAATGGAGGACTTTTTCTTTCAATCTCAACCGGGAGCTCAAGATGAAGTATGGGTACTTCGCTTAATTAGAATTATAATTCAGGTAGTTACAGTCGCTTTCATTCTCAATATTCAAATAATGAATGCATTTTGTTTCTTGAAGAATGGAATCAAGTGGGTTAGTCGGGCCCAGCATTAAATAATATATTGATGCTACTCTAAAACAACAGTTATTTTATTTATGATCTTCCACTTCCATTTCATAATGAGAAATCAATTTTCTTGATTGTTAAATTATACAACGTTAGGTAAAGTTGAAACTTATTATTGAAGTATATACAGAGTTATATACGTTAATTATTGTAGCACAGCTATCCAAGGCTCAACCAGGCCTTGATGTGATTGAAGCACTTTACAAATCAATAGTAAATAGAGTTAATGAGTGTATTGATGAGGAGGGAGAACACACTCATTATTGAGCCGGGCAGTGATATAAGTAAGATTCAAATAATAAACTTCATTCTTCTTCCTAATTCAAAAAAGCATTTCGAGGGCCCACCACTGTATTACTGTTTTAAAGAGTGATGCAAACACAAAGACTCACTGTTGAATGCACTTCAAGTCTGTTTTCTAACCATGAATATATGCGAATACGGATATAATTTGGAATTAGATTAAATACTTCTATTAATAGTTTAAAATGAAATTTTATAGTTAACAGAATATACTAGAATTTAAAGACTAGCTTTAAATATATCAGTAAATTATTAAAAGATTAAGTTAATACAGCCTTCGAATAACTGCTGAAATGCCTAACTACAATAATATAATAAATCAAATTTCGAATTCCTATTTGTTTAAATATGTTTACTCAGCACTGTAATTGGTCTAAATCTAACACCACAATCTTTTCACTCCAGATGACTTAGCACAAAATAGAATTCGTTGAGTTTCTTGAGGGACACATCCTTGGACTGAACTCTACTCATTCCACGAGGTTCGTGCTGAACAAGCTGAGCCTGAAGAAACTGGGCGACCTGAAGAAGCTGAACATCTAGACTGGAGTGTTAAACTGCACCGACTCGTGCACGCCGTCTGTGAGGAACGGGCACGTGAACAACTTCAACGTCTCAAAACCCTCAACCCTTTTTGATGACCTGAACATAAGCAAGTGAATCTAGTGAAACTATTTTGGTTGTTTAGAACGAATATATTAATTAGTTGAGTAACGTTAATTTCATAAGTGAGACATTATAATTTTAACGAATCCATATTTTGTTATGTGTTTAGCTGAGAAATAAATTTAGAATACTCATACTTTCTGTCTAACAACAACTAAATTTTACATTATTTTTAAAGATATATGTTAACTATTTCTTCCAGAAACTAAAGAGAAAAGTTAACCACCCAGAACGTGCAATCTATACTTATTCGGATATATACTTTGCATTAAACAACTGTTACGTGAATTACTGAGAATTTTAATGAATGAATCCAGTAGCTTAGGATATTTTAGATTTTCTTAAAGTTGTCGAATTTGAATTTGTTTAAATATGTCTACTTTGAAATTAGCCTTTGTAGAGCTATTTCTGAGCACCTTCGCTTTTTCACCTCCAATGAGTAATTTGTAACATGTTAACAACAAGGTTGAGTATTTCCAGTTCTTAGAGGGAAATATAAACGGCCTTAATTCTACGCATTCGACGCGTTTTCTGCAGAAGCTGAACCTGAAGAAATTAAGCGACTTGAAGGCACTAAAACCCACAGGAGTTTCTACTGACATTGGCCCCTGCGCGCTGCAAGTGGGAAATGAACACGTAAGTGATTTCAACATGTCGAAGCCGATTAGTCTCTTTAGCAAGCCGAATATAAGCTCTAAGTGAATGACTTATTTGTAATAGTCTGATACTTTTCTTTCTTACGAATATAAATGAATATAAGATATCATTATTAATTTCAGCACGATATAATGATGTTTTGATCCTTTCTTTGCTGATTTTGAACAAAATATTAAAATTTACTTATAAATATTCTCGTATCGTGCAAAAGTTAATCAGTTTTTCTAAAATAGTGAATGACTCGATTCGTTATATATTTGCTAGAAGTTTCGCACAATCTCTTTGTTCTTATCAAGTTAATATAATTTAATTATTAATTCACAACTGATAACAAAATCAATTAGAATTAATACATACCGTAGTTAAGCAAAGCGCTACCCAAATATTTGCACACTTTCTGATAAACAGACAGGTGGCAAACAGGAGTATCTTTCTTTCTGAATATTTATCAGTTTTTCTAAAAAGAATCGTTTGATTCAAAGCCTAAAAATAAACATTAATTAACAAAAACTGGGTTCTTCTTAATTGACCTATACTGATCTAAAGCAAAAATTATTGAAATTTAAAGCACCTGCTTTAAATCTTTTTTTGATATATTAAATATTTGGACTTTTCTTGATAAATAATATACGTGCCTTATTATTATTTCTAAACATATTTTTTAGTAATATTAAATAATCTTAATTTAGTAATATTTGGACTTTTCTTGATAAATATTTGCAAAATGCGTAAATGTTTGAGCGTTTAATCAGTTTTTCTAAAAATAGTGTATGATTAGTTTGTTATTCGTTATATATTTGCTAAAAATTCTCAATTTCCAACACATTACAAAAACTTTACAAAAACTAAAACGAATTTTAATTAATGTCAAAATAGTTAAAATATTAATGATATTCAGTTAATAAGCGGCCTCTAAATAATGCTAATATTTTGAATTTAATTCTTATTTAAGCAAATCCAAACTCCAAACATAAACTGGTATTTTACGCATCTGTTTGCGTGAAAGCAAAAATCAGCTTCAGCCCGCCTCACTCCAAATGAACAAAAACTGTACGAATTAATCCGAAGAAAAACCAGAAGCCGCGCAGTTTAGTGAATAAATAATCGATATCCAGAACTCAGGCGAGTTCTTGCGCAAGTCTAACGTCAAAACGATGGCAGGGCTTAAGAGACTGAACCTGAACTCAGGCGCCTCCAACAGAACAGGGCTCTGCACCCCAGTCGTGAACCACCGGGTGAGCCAGTTCTACGGGACCTCGATAGCAGAGCTGCACATCGACCAGATGAACAGCGAGTGAAGTGTATTTGGATTTGTAATTTTACGTTGTACAAATGTCTCTTTACTCAATAGAGCAACGACAGCTGCGCTGGCTCTAAACAGTGTGTTTATTCTATGGTTTATAGACGAGTATATACAGCTTTTATGGACAAAATATAACAGACAAAGTTGATATGTATTAGAAATAGACACGATATCTTCGAGTTAGACTGAATAGCTTTGATAAACACATAAATATGTATTTATAATTAGCTTTCAATTGCTTAGGTTCTGAGTACAGGAACACTAACAACATATGTGTTGAAGGAGATATTTCTGATTCGATTTACATGCCACATACCTTAATGAACGCATATAATATTTTAGATGGCATAAAGCTACATCACACTGAAGTTATATTCAATGAGCGGTCTTGTACATGGTATTGTGGTTCTCACATGCAATGTAACATATTTCCACTTTCAAAACTACTCTGCACAGCGATATGCACCCAGCTACATTTAACTTACCCACTCCAATGAGACCAGAATTTGTTATAAATCAGATAGACGAGTACCTTTCTATGCAATCATAGCCCAAGCTCTTCTGTTGTAAAAGCATTCCGAGCCAGAAAACAACCGAAGTGAAGCCGGTGGAACCGAAAAAGATAACGAAGCAATACAGGTGTTCGCAGCAAGGATGCGGAAGACCACAGGTTTTGTAGTGCGGATTTTGCAGACATCACCTAGAGGCAAGAGAGACTAAGTTTCTGGACAACTTCGAGGAGGTTGACGTGACTTATGTAAAGATGGACAAGTAAAGAGCTGAAGAGATTGTTCGGAATTTGATGCAACAAGTGTAGAGCTTCAGGGCCGTGAACTAGACGATGTGATTATAATTTATAATCTATAAAAACTGTAATCAAAACTAGATTTCACTCAGACAATTTCATGAGTTCGGCTTGGCTGGTTCCTTGGTAGCGTTGGTCTAACCACTTCGCGGCTAGAGCCTCTACAACTGGATCCTACAGGTGCTTTGGTACCATCCAGTTTTCAAACTGGTCAAAGCTGTACAACTGAAAGTCTCTTTGAACTCTCAGCTTGTACTTCTGTAGGTGGCTTCCAATCTGCTGGCAGTTTAGCTTGAAACGCTTTGGCATCCACTTGGTGATTTGCTTTGGCTTGATGCCCTTCAGACCAATTGCGGTCACAATTTTTGCGAAAATTTGCTGGGATTCCTAATTCCAGAGGAATTTGTCAGATGATGGTTGGACTTCTGTGGAAATCTTTTGGGCCATGGTGGAAAATACAATATTTGGATTGTCCAAAAACGAGTCTATGTCAACCATCAAGTGGTTGTGGAAGACCTTGAAAGTGTCAGAGGATTCTGTCTCGTGGAAGGATACTTCCTACTTCATAAAGGTGAACACTGGATTAGATATTTGAAACGACTCTTGATAGAAATCATTATCAATTGCATCAAAGGAGATCATAGTCATTTGAAGTGGGACAACATATGATAACACAGAAATATTTTCACGCAATTAACACAAATGATATTTACTAATTCTGTAATGTTTGCACACTAAAAAACCCTCTCATATCGATTTGACTGATATCACATCGCTTTTTGCACAACTTCACCATATTGTTACTAATAGTATTATACACACATATTATAGTATTATTAATATTCCAAAATTCAGAATTTGTGTCATATTTATTTTATAATTTGAGGTTAAACACCATTATTTTAATGAACACAAAAATAGGCTCTTTATATTATACCTCTTACATATTCATCGTGTTATATATCGGTCAAAATTAATAATTTGACCATTTCAATGTAGCCTCAAATTAGAATATGAATAACAATTTTCAAACATTGTACTTATACAATAAAGTAGATAATTATTGTTAAATTATTATCTAAACATTTCAGACCTCAAATCAGTATACAAATTCTGAATTTTGGAATATTAATAATACTATAATATGTGTGTATAATACTATTAGTAACAATATGGTGAAGTTGTGCAAAAAGCGATGTGATATCAGTCAAATCGATATGAGAGGGTTTTTTAGTGTGCAAACATTACAGAATTAGTAAATATCATTTGTGTTAATTGCGTGAAAATATTTCTGTGTTATCATATGTTGTCCCACTTCAAATGACTATGATCTCCTTTGATGCAATTGATAATGATTTCTATCAAGAGTCGTTTCAAATATCTAATCCAGTGTTCACCTTTATGAAGTAGGAAGTATCCTTCCACGAGACAGAATCCTCTGACACTTTCAAGGTCTTCCACAACCACTTGATGGTTGACATAGACTCGTTTTTGGACAATCCAAATATTGTATTTTCCACCATGGCCCAAAAGATTTCCACAGAAGTCCAACCATCATCTGACAAATTCCTCTGGAATTAGGAATCCCAGCAAATTTTCGCAAAAATTGTGACCGCAATTGGTCTGAAGGGCATCAAGCCAAAGTAAATCACCAAGTGGATGCCAAAGCGTTTCAAGCTAAACTGCCAGCAGATTGGAAGCCACCTACAGAAGTACAAGCTGAGAGTTCAAAGAGACTTTCAGTTGTACAGCTTTGACCAGTTTGAAAACTGGATGGTACCAAAGCACCTGTAGGATCCAGTTGTAGAGGCTCTAGCCGCGAAGTGGTTAGACCAACGCTACCAAGGAACCAGCCAAGCCGAACTCATGAAATTGTCTGAGTGAAATCTAGTTTTGATTACAGTTTTTATAGATTATAAATTATAATCACATCGTCTAGTTCACGGCCCTGAAGCTCTACACTTGTTGCATCAAATTCCGAACAATCTCTTCAGCTCTTTACTTGTCCATCTTTACATAAGTCACGTCAACCTCCTCGAAGTTGTCCAGAAACTTAGTCTCTCTTGCCTCTAGGTGATGTCTGCAAAATCCGCACTACAAAACCTGTGGTCTTCCGCATCCTTGCTGCGAACACCTGTATTGCTTCGTTATCTTTTTCGGTTCCACCGGCTTCACTTCGGTTGTTTTCTGGCTCGGCATGCTTTTACAACAGAAGAGCTTGGGCTATGATTGCATAGAAAGGTACTCGTCTATCTGATTTATAACAAATTCTGGTCTCATTGGAGTGGGTAAGTTAAATGTAGCTGGGTGCATATCGCTGTGCAGAGTAGTTTTGAAAGTGGAAATATGTTACATTGCATGTGAGAACCACAATACCATGTACAAGACCGCTCATTGAATATAACTTCAGTGTGATGTAGCTTTATGCCATCTAAAATATTATATGCGTTCATTAAGGTATGTGGCATGTAAATCGAATCAGAAATATCTCCTTCAACACATATGTTGTTAGTGTTCCTGTACTCAGAACCTAAGCAATTGAAAGCTAATTATAAATACATATTTATGTGTTTATCAAAGCTATTCAGTCTAACTCGAAGATATCGTGTCTATTTCTAATACATATCAACTTTGTCTGTTATATTTTGTCCATAAAAGCTGTATATACTCGTCTATAAACCATAGAATAAACACACTGTTTAGAGCCAGCGCAGCTGTCGTTGCTCTATTGAGTAAAGAGACATTTGTACAACGTAAAATTACAAATCCAAATACACTTCACTCGCTGTTCATCTGGTCGATGTGCAGCTCTGCTATCGAGGTCCCGTAGAACTGGCTCACCCGGTGGTTCACGACTGGGGTGCAGAGCCCTGTTCTGTTGGAGGCGCCTGAGTTCAGGTTCAGTCTCTTAAGCCCTGCCATCGTTTTGACGTTAGACTTGCGCAAGAACTCGCCTGAGTTCTGGATATCGATTATTTATTCACTAAACTGCGCGGCTTCTGGTTTTTCTTCGGATTAATTCGTACAGTTTTTGTTCATTTGGAGTGAGGCGGGCTGAAGCTGATTTTTGCTTTCACGCAAACAGATGCGTAAAATACCAGTTTATGTTTGGAGTTTGGATTTGCTTAAATAAGAATTAAATTCAAAATATTAGCATTATTTAGAGGCCGCTTATTAACTGAATATCATTAATATTTTAACTATTTTGACATTAATTAAAATTCGTTTTAGTTTTTGTAAAGTTTTTGTAATGTGTTGGAAATTGAGAATTTTTAGCAAATATATAACGAATAACAAACTAATCATACACTATTTTTAGAAAAACTGATTAAACGCTCAAACATTTACGCATTTTGCAAATATTTATCAAGAAAAGTCCAAATATTACTAAATTAAGATTATTTAATATTACTAAAAAATATGTTTAGAAATAATAATAAGGCACGTATATTATTTATCAAGAAAAGTCCAAATATTTAATATATCAAAAAAAGATTTAAAGCAGGTGCTTTAAATTACAATAATTTTTGCTTTAGATCAGTATAGGTCAATTACGAAGAGCCCAGTTTTTGTTAATTTATGTTTTAAGCTTTGAATCAAACGATTCGTTTTAGAAAAACTGATAAATATTCAGAAAGAAAGATACTCCTGTTTGCCACCTGTCTGTTTATCAGAAAGTGTGCAAATATTTGGCTCTAAGTATTTCTAAATGCATAACTACAATACTATTAACTAGTTTGAAAATTGTAAGGAAAACATTACAAACATTTTTAATAGGCCGATTATTTGTGGGATAACACCTCGCTTCACGGTATTCATTCTAATTCGTTTTGGTTTTTATGTGTTGTGCATTAAGAATCAAATTATAATCACTTGATTAGAAAGAAGCAATGAGACTTCTAGCAAATATATAACGAATTGAGTCATTCACTATTTTAGAAAAACTGATTAACTTTTGCACGATACGAGAATATTTATAAGTAAATTTTAATATTTAGTCAAAAATCAGCAAAGAAAGGATCAAAACATCATTATATCGTGCTGAAATTAATAATGATATCTTATATTCATTTATATTCGTAAGAAAGAAAAGTATCAGACTATTACAAATAAGTCATTCACTTAGAGCTTATATTCGGCTTGCTAAAGAGACTAATCGGCTTCGACATGTTGAAATCACTTACGTGTTCATTTCCCACTTGCAGCGCGCAGGGGCCAATGTCAGTAGAAACTCCTGTGGGTTTTAGTGCCTTCAAGTCGCTTAATTTCTTCAGGTTCAGCTTCTGCAGAAAACGCGTCGAATGCGTAGAATTAAGGCCGTTTATATTTCCCTCTAAGAACTGGAAATACTCAACCTTGTTGTTAACATGTTACAAATTACTCATTGGAGGTGAAAAAGCGAAGGTGCCCAGAAATAGTTCTACAAAGGCTAATTTCAAAGTACAGTGGTGGGCCCTCGAAATGCTTTTTTGAATTAGGAAGAAGAATGAAGTTTATTATTTGAATCTTACTTATATCACTGCCCGGCTCAATAATGAGTGTGTTCTCCCTCCTCATCAATACACTCATTAACTCTATTTACTATTGATTTGTAAAGTGCTTCAATCACATCAAGGCCTGGTTGAGCCTTGGATAGCTGTGCTACAATAATTAACGTATATAACTCTGTATATACTTCAATAATAAGTTTCAACTTTACCTAACGTTGTATAATTTAACAATCAAGAAAATTGATTTCTCATTATGAAATGGAAGTGGAAGATCATAAGTAAAATAACTGTTGTTTTAGAGTAGCATCAATATATTATTTAATGCTGGGCCTGACTAACCCACTTGATTCCATTCTTCAAGAAACAAAAATGCATTCATTATTTGAATATTGAGAATGAAAGCGACTGTAACTACCTGAATTATAATTCTAATTAAGCGAAGTACCAATACTTCATCTTGAGCTCCCGGTTGAGATTGAAAGAAAAAGTCCTCCATTGTTTTTCGTGATTAAGAAATACCTAAAATCGTTCAGATTGACCCAGTTGAAGATGAACACCGAGGTCCTCTGCAGGTCCAGTGCTTGCGCTACTAGTTATAAATTACATATTGCGTCCGTATACCAATCATTGGATCCTCTTATTCTTTTCTCCAATCAGGCTTAACTACCATATATTTTTGAGATAAAATCTTTCATAAATTAGTTTTGTTGACTAAAACGTAGAAATTACACAGGGACATCTTAAACAAGTGATATAACTAGTTCAGATTGGTACAATATTTTATGAATTCATCCGTTGGACCCAGAAATGAAGAGAATACAAACGCTTCAGAACCGCCTAAGTTTGTTAAGTGAATTAGTTGACCTTCCCTAAACATCTTCTACCGCGTTTATTTTTGTCATTGCCGTCCTTTTATTGCATGTGGTAATTTCTATTTTTCCTTTTTGGAATATTAAATACCGACTTTGAATAGTCGATTATGGTCTAATACGATCGAAATCATATTTTTGGCCCTCTTGTGTTAATGAGTAGTTCATGAATAATCTCCAACTTGAGATTATTTATTGGAATTTGTCATCCGCATTAGAAGTGGCAAAATATTTTAATATATAATTACTCACATAGTAAACAAGAAAAAGCAATTCCACCTCCCATAACTGTAGACATATTTAAACAAATTCAAATTCGACAACTTTAAGAAAATCTAAAATATCCTAAGTTACTGGATTCATTCATTATAAATTCCCAGTAATTCACGTAACAGTTGTTTAATGCAAAGTAGAATACCTCCGAATAAGTATATATTGAAGGTTCTGGGTGGTTAACTATTCTGTCTAGTTTCTGGAAGAAATAGTTAACTTCAGCAATAATGTAAAATTTAGTTGTTGTTAGATAGAAAACATGAGTATTCTAAATTTATTTCTCAGCTAAACACATAACAAAATATGGATTCGTTAAAATTATAATGTCTCACTTATGAAATTAACGTTACCCAACTAATTAATATATTTGTTCTAAACAACCAAAATAGTTTCACTAGATTCACTTGCTTATGTTCAGGTCATCAAAAAGGGTTGAGGGTTTTGAGACGTTGAAGTCGTTCACGTGGCCGTTCCTCACAGACGGCGTGCACGAGTCGGTGCAGTTTAGCACTCCAGTCTAAATGTTCAGCTTCTTCAGGTCGCCCAGTTTCTTCAGGCTCAGCTTGTTCTGCACGAACCTCGTGGAATGAGTAGAGTTCAGTCCAAGGACGTGTCCCTCAAGAAACTCAACGAATTCTATTTTGTGCTAAGTCATCTGGAGTGAAAAGATTGTGGTGTTAGATTTAGACCAATTACAGTGCTGAGTAAACATATTTAAACAAATAGGAATTCGAAATTTGATTTATTATATTATTGTAGTTAGGCATTTCAGCAGTTATTCGAAGGCTGTATTAACTTAATCTTTTAATAATTTACTGATATATTTAAAGCTAGTCTTTAAATTCTAGTATATTCTGTTAACTATAAAATTTCATTTTAAACTATTAATAGAAGTATTTAATCTAATTCCAAATTATATCCGTATTCGCATATATTCATGGTTAGAAAACAGACTTGAAGTGCATTCAACAGTGAGTCTTTGTGTTTGCATCACTCTTTAAAACAGTAATAGTACAGTTACAGTAAACCTTTGCTGATATATTTAAAATATTATGTATTACTATTATTTGTTAAGCTCGTCTTAATCTTTCCAAAAAAACTACTGATGTATTAAAATATTTTAGCCCAAGAAAAAGTATTGTTAAAAAGTAATTGTTACAGGAGGTTTAAATAGTATTATATTATAACTATAAATAGAGAAAATTAAATATCAATCTGTCTATCTTTCTTGAACTATATATAAGCAAAGATACTATCAGTCGTATTTTAAATTCATTACACACACGCTGTAAACAATCTATTACATCACTCCACGTCGTTGAACATCTCTTCTTGCTTCGAGCCGTTGAAATCGCTGACGTGGACGTTTTTCTTCGCGGGCGTGAAGGCGTCGGTGCAGTTTTGAGAGCCACTCACAATATTCAGCTTCTTCAGGTCTCCCAGCTTCTTCGTTTGGTGCTTGAGCAAAACGAAGCTGGACGAATTCGATCCGAACACTTGATTCATTGGAATGAAAAAATTAAATTTACTTGTTAACTCACTGGATCACGTTAAATTCGTGAGCAAATATGATACTGCAATTTGTTTATTCTAGGTGTTTATTTTAGATTTGTTTAAATTTACAATTTATTCTCATTTTTCAGTAACCAATATTTTATTGTCAGCAACTTCAATATAATGAGAGTTAATGAGACTAAATGAATAGACGAATATATCGATTCTTATATTGATATTACAGATAACACTATATAAGTAAGTGGTTTTAGATTTCTTAAGTTTAAATAAGTCCAAGAAAGGCGAGAACTACGTCTTGATGTACAAAAACAGCGTCTTGAGTTGCGAATATCTCCAATAGTAGTCAATCTTCAATCAAATGAATACACAACCATTAATTATTATTCAATTATTTTGTTTTCAATATTATTTAATTTCAAACTATTTTTATTACAATAGCACTTTTAACCACTTCAAATGAGTTAGCGAATATTATCTAGTTAGTAAATTGCTTGTTACATTACATCTAGTGTTGTATAAATCCTAACGCTTGCTGTTTAGTTCGTTTATGTGAAGAAGAACTACATGAGCAAGCAATTCAAGCAGATTTAGTCTCCTTTTATAGTTATATTTTACGTGTCGTTTTTGTTGGGTGTGGTAATAAATCCGGTTAACAGTTGGGTGAATGTGTTGATAGACCGTGATGGGATCTCTGACTATTTGTTTTTGCACATTGCGTTTAAGAACATGCTGAGGTCTACCATACCTGCTTTTATGATCATTTTGAACGTGATAATGAGTTATTCTTTGTTTTAGAAGTCTAACAGGCTGAAGATCGATGTAACAGTTGCATCCACTTTGATGCTTTTTTACTGCTCAATATAAATTCTGGCTGAGTCAGTGTGTTCATTCAGCTCCTCTCAGTTGTGTCCGCATCCTAATGGGTCTTCTTGGTTTGCCTCTCCCATTTATCAGTTGACAACGGCTACGTTTAGAATTGCTCCTTTGTTGGTCCAGGCTGTTCTTGCGTTCTTTTTACCGCGCTGCTTGAAAGTTGAGTATTACGAGTATGAGGAGGAGGAAACGCTCTTGAAAGAGAAGTAGAACGAGCTTTACATTATTTAACAAAAAAGAATCGTTTTATTGTAAGTGTTAATTTCAACTCTCTCGTTCTTCCTGGACGTTACGTTTACGAATTGCGTTCAGCCGTTTTTCGAGGTTGAATTTGGTTTTATGTGCTGGATTGAGTGCTTCATGGAGTGTTTGAGCGTTTTTACAGGTGGGTTCGTATACTGCTTAAAGATATAAGTATAAAATATTGTTATCAATGGGTAGTGAGAGGATTATAAATATTGGTGATTATCAACAAGGCAACTACTTTGATCGACACAACAACAAATTCAACAACAACTATAATACTCATCGAACCGATCATCGAAAGCCTGATAAAGCAGATTATAGTGCTATATCGGAAGCCTCTGAAGCACTTCAATCTCTGATCTAATCATGTTCAAGCTCAATGAAGAAGTCCTTCAAACAAAACAACCAATCGTTCAGATCACAAAAACAAAAATACCAATAGGCTAGACCAACTTCAATAAGCAAAACTAAGGCGGAAACAAGTCGTTTGGAGGTTATAAGTAAGGAAACTTCAACCAAAAATTCATACAAGGAACTTGGCAGTTGTCATTTTGACTAAATAATTGCTATCGGAACTGGCTCCGTGAGGGCCATGATAACTGGATCGTGTATCAAATAACTGATAGATTAAAAGACATGATAATATTTTCAAAAATAATTGATATTGAGGGAAACGAAAATAATTATGTTAGTAAGGATTGATATCTGCGACAGAATTATATTATTTTAATTTTTATTCAACTTTAAAATTTATTCATTTCTATCATCTTTTTTTGTGTTCTAACTTTTACACATACAATTTGAATATTCTTATAATTGATTTAATCCGTTGAGCCTAGTTATAATTATATCCAATTCATTTTAGTTTATCTACTGTTACATTAATGATCAACATCAAAAAAACAAAATTCTTAACAACTTATTTGAAGTTAAATATCGTTTCAGGATTGTGCGGTTATTGTCAAAACAGTCGTGAGTGATATATATTTAAATCATTTAATAGTCGTTTTCCAAATATTTGCTTCGAAATAAAATCAGGATATGTTTCTGCGAACACTTTTTAGCTGTGTTTATGTCATTTATTACTTGTTGATGCATTTAATTAATCGTATTTTAATTCTGAATTCAGTAAAACTAACTAAAAAGATGCAGAATAACTAAATCTCGAGTCAAAAATTCACTAGTTACAGTGGCGTTAAATTGAAAAGCGCTCATATTTAGCTTTTGAAATGGATTAAATTAATTAAATAACATTGTCAAAACTGCACCATCCTATCGTTTCCTAGAAATTTTAAAGTTCAAGTGACAAGCGCTTTTTAGCACAAATGGTCTCTTGTAGAATTTATTATATTTTGATAATGGTTTATTTTATTGTTTGATATAAAAGAACAAAAATTCATAATTATTTAACAATAATATTTCTATATGTATTCGAGGTGGAAAATTTTCGTATTAGTATCATATAATTTTATGAAGTGATAACTCATATATTTATATAGATATAATTATTTGGGAGTTTTTATTTACTCTGTATGAAACTTAAATATATCTAATCACTAAACAGTATCATTTTTGGAAATCTTGAATAACAAAAACTTTTGTCAATAATATATTATTAGATTCAATCTGTAGGTACTGCTGCGCTAGACGGAATATGTTGTATATTAATTACTGATATACATTCAGAACAATTATTTCAAACTAATTTATTACTTAATTTTCTTTACTTGAACAAATTATATTTTAGTTCAGTTTCATTATTTCTCAAAGAAGTAATAAATATTATATTGAGTGCATTTAGAGAAGCCTCCGCAGTTTAAAACTAAATTTAAACTTAAGTTGATGTCTTTGAGTTGAATGGAGCTGACATTTTACTTCATTTCAAGAATAATAATATTATGTTAAAAATCATATTATCTATTTTACTAATATCCCAATCATTTAGTATTATGTTAGTGAGCTTGTGAACCAACTAAATTGAAATATTTATAATTTTTAACAAATTTTTTGATTTTACATTATAAGTGTCTGATTATCATTAATACTTTATAATTATTACTAGAAATGAACAGAATTCCATTAACTGTTACTAAATATTGTTTTAAATAATTTATTATCTTTTTTGTATCTTATCAATAATTCAATTGTAATCAATTTCTGGTTGAAAATCAGCAGCTAAAGCATTATTAATGCATTTTGAAGGTGCTATTAATACTGTCCTGCTTCATAGCTGACTGGATTAAAATTATTATTATACTAAATTGCTCTAGATTTCTTTGTTATAATAAACTATTTTATAAAGTAGTATCTTTCAAAAGCGATTCTATCAAGGACAAGAATATTTCAAATAATTTGATTTTAAAGATGATAGGATCCAACAGCAAACGTAATTCAACGGATTTTGTATACTCATTAGATAATACTACAATAATGGTTATTACTGTAATTAATTCACCGCTTCAAGTTCATCTTTAATAATTATCACAATTTTGTATTTTTTGATTTTTAGCCAATAATTAATTTTTCCATCAACAAATAAAAACTAGTTAATCTTAAACAAAATAACAACTATAACATATTTCATTACTTAATTAGATAACTGCAACCTGAATATTTATAAAATATCAGAGCAAATCGATATAACTTTTACATTTAAAGCGCTAGAAATATATTATAAATAATTTTAGTTATAATAATGACTGAATAAGTAATTAAAGTATTAAATGATTTTAATTCCGTAAATTTAGTCTCAAGATCATAAAATATTTAAACTGAGCTAAGATAGCTCTCAGTTACGCGTGTGGAAATGGGGATTTCGGATGCTGAGTGAGGACTATATGGATATATATGGATATGTATATATGTAACTAGTTATATATAATTATCTTTTCATAAAATAAGGATAAACTAAGTTATTGATAATATTTCTGTGAATCTCTAGTAACTTTGTTATTTGAGTCAATTATACTACTAAAATTATGTAGAGTAGGTGAATTATGTTAATACATCATATACAGAATTTATTTCAAAAACAAGGCTGACAGTTTTTCAAAAAATCATTATTTTCTTATTTTTTAAATATAAATTTAACTAATAGAGCGAATCAAGTTACAGCTGAGTGACGTAACAATGACTGGAACTAAAATAAGCTTCCTATGGAAGCAAAATCCAAAATAGTTCATGAACAAAATTTTCAAAGAAATGTAAAATCGAAAACTTAAGAAAATGATGAAATTAAAATCATTATAGATCATGAAGATATAATGATAGTGTTGATAACTCATGAGTACCCTTGTGTAAAATTTGCAGACTAATCGGAGCCAGTTAAGTTCGCAGAAATATAATATATTTTGATGAAATAAAATAATTTAACACTGAAGCTTCTATTTGAAGTGATAATGAAATAGATGTAGATGCACAAGTTAACTATTATTCTAACATTGAAGTTCAAGACATAGCTATACGTCTGTTTAAGAAATCAAATATTTAGACCAATTATGAGTAGTTGAAAATATGTATGAAAATTAATATAAAGTGAAAATATTGTAATATCATGTAGACTAGAACTAATATAAATATAAAATTTCACTCCAGTATTCACATTATTGAGAGCTGATGGGGGCTATGTTACGCGTGTGGAAATGGGGATTTCGGATGCTGAGTGAGGACTATTTATATAAAATATTAACTAATTAAACGCAGATGATACGCAGATGGTACGACGCAGGTGGATTCTCGTATAGATCGGCTTGCACGAAGCAGTAGAGATGGGTAATCCCACTTCCCACGTCGGGTTTTTCCCACGTCACACCACGACGTGGGTTATAAGACATCATTCCAAAATGTGTGGTGTAGGTGGTCGATAATAATTGATTTAGTATATATTGTGACATCATATTAAATTTTATTCCACCTCTAATTAACAATAAATATCACGTGAATCAAAATTCTAAGATTTATTGAAACCCAAAATTTTTTAAATGGAATAAATATGTTTTAAATATTATAATTACACTGAAAAATAATAATAACATGACTCACTCAACAGCAACAATCCAACAATACATCTAAACGCAATATATAAATATATACTAGTTATTTTACTATAGCCAAGTAAAAATAATATATACTTTAATAATTCTTGTGGTTAGTGAATTTCCAGTTAATTAAAATGGTTTTCATCTTTTTTCCATGCTTCCTCATTTATGTAACAGCTTTAATGTATTTACTATGTGTGATTTAACATCTTTTTTAAATCAAGTAACTATTTTACTTTATTCTATAAGCAATGTGAACATATATACATAATATTAATAATATTACGTATGTGTGTAGCGGTTTAATTAGTTTTTTACTATGATTTTAAGAGACATTTTAGATCTTTTTTGTAGAAAGTTAGTTTTTACATTAGTTGAATATTTAAAATCAGATTTTGTTTTATCTTATTGTGTTTTTACTGAAAAATGTATTTTTATGATGAAAAAACTCTAAAATTTTGAGTATTTTATAAATATTTTAACTTTATAATAATTATTCTGAATATGGCTAATTTGTCTTTATTTTCAGCTAAAATCTGTAAAAAATTGGGATTTAACTTATAGCTCACTGGAAACCTGCAAATATAATATATTTGCTAAGTTGAAATAATAGGCAAAATACCACGTCCATCATTAATTACCACGTCAATTTTGCAATTACCACGTCAAATTACCCATCTCTAACGAAGCAGCCGCGTTACGCCCCGGGATGCTTGTACCCGAATCGTTGGTTGCCTTGGCTGCGGATGTGCGCCTAACGTACATAGGTGTACCTAAAACTAATGATCATTCGCGTGAACTTACAGTTCCTGTACCGAACTAGTATATACATAAAACTAGTATATACATAAAATATTAACTAGGAACTAATTAAAATAAAACGACCCTGTTAATTGAACTAGATTTAGGTGCTGGAATGAGTTGAAAGTAGATAGATATCTACCTATAATGAATTCTATAATTAAGAAGTAGTAAATAATAATCATATTTTCTAACAATAATTCACTCAGCAGGCATTATCAGTAATAATGTAATTAACGCCATCATTTTTGATTTATAATACACAGTTACCAACAGGGGCACTATTATAAGTTGAGAAACCCAAGGATTAAGAATTCTGAATTGAAGTGATAATTTGTGTCATACCTCTTGTTTGGTAGTACACAAAGAAATTTACATACTACTTTTAAAGACCATTTTACTGAATATTTATTGAATAAGCATTTGAATTTTAAATAATTAATTTGTTCAAATTATATGCTTAAGCTGCACCTACTAACGAACTTGCGTATGCTGCGCCTTATGAAAAAGATATTAAAATTAAGTTAGAAACATTTGTGTCAAACAATGTAACATTTGAATTAAAATAAAATCCTATAGCGCCTCCAACTACGCTATCTGCAAAGTATATTGTTGATGATAAATTTGAGTTTTAAACAACTGAATTTAATATTGAAGAATTCGCAAACTAGTATTTACCAACTAAACCACCTAAATATATGGCGCCATTATTAATACTAGTTATTTTTGTATTTTAAACTGTACAAAATGTCAAATTAGAATTAGAATATTCTGCAAGACCATTAATACCACCTATGTCTGAGCCACCAGTTTTATATATAAATATATCTAAATTATTTGCTTAGATATTTGTCATTTGAATATTGGCCTTATATGTTGTGTCATTCATGCCATAAATATATGCGTTTATTCCACTAGCATATATTGCTTATTTTGAAATTGATGATATATTTGACATCATTACTATTATATTATTAAGATTGCTTATATTTTATGAACCCGATTATTTACCACAAATACCAGCAGCATATGAATTTTCGATTTTTGATAAAGCTAATATTTAAGAATTTAGAATGGATATATAACAAGCAGTAATATTAGATCTTAATAAATATGCCGAAATACCAGCACCACTAGCATTTGTGGAACAATTTGTAGATATAGTTGAATTTATTAACATAACTTCAAATAATTGTATATTTGAATCATAAAATTAAGAAATATAACCACTTGCATGTCCCCACATAGCTTTTAAATAATAAGGTATTGTTTAGTTTTAATATAGTTCATCTGATGATTAAACCGTTGTGCATATTACTTTACTTCGGCGCATCTCCATTATTACATTAAATCCTAAAGCCACAATACCACCAGATTTTGGATATCGTGAATTACAATATATTAATGAATTCGATAACTATATTTTTGATATATTAATTTAGTTCAATATTTAAGCGCAAGCCACAAAACCTCCAGAAACTCCTTCACCCAATTATGACTATGATTCGACATATAAATTATCAATAATGCAACTCTATATTTATATATCTGAAAACTCAAACAAACCCATAAAACCTCCTGTACATGATGCTCTAATTTGTGATAGAGAATAAAGAGATGAAAATTATAATTCCAAATCTTGAAATATATTTTTAGTTACATTGTAAATGCCAGCAGAAAATCCAGACACGATTGCCAAATACTAAGAGCTTCCATTAACATATAAATTAGAAACTCTAGATTGAATAACTGATATTTAACCATAATATTAATATCCTATTACCCCGCCCAAATTGATAGCATTAGCTAACTATGAAGATATATTTGTTTCATTAATAGTTAACACCTAAATTTACAAATTAGAATTATAAGCAGAGCCAAAAGCAGTACCAATATTGTTGTTGCTTACTGTAGAGATAGCAGTGAGTGATATATTATTGAAGTTAATTTAGTTAACAAATACATTTGAATTAACCGACGAACCCACCAGAACTGAGATGTTGGTTGCTGCAACGACAGAAATATTCGAAAAAGTTGATGCATTTACAACCAGATTCTTGCTATTTGATTGGCCTATCAAAGCTGATATATTGCCTTCAGTACTGTCATAAGCACTTTTAGACGAAGAAGCAAATACAACATCGATGTTTACGAAAGTAGCGTTTTGAGAGCTTGATGAAATTATTCCAACGGTTCCGACATTGGAGAAACTGGCACTTCCGCTATAAATATTATTAATTTTGGCGTTATTGATTGATAGCTTACCACCAATATTTCCGATCAACCCGCTTGCGCTAATTTGTTATCCGCTCACAGTCGCATCATATCCAACTTAGCACAAGTTAGAAATAGATACAAATGAATCTTAAATAGTTGAACCTATAATCTGACCGGAATTTGCTATGAATTATGTTTA
This sequence comes from Hexamita inflata, assembly GCA_963988835.1. Classification (NCBI taxonomy): domain Eukaryota; phylum Fornicata; order Diplomonadida; family Hexamitidae; genus Hexamita; species Hexamita inflata. The sequence goes on from CAXDID010000682.1 coordinate 26,524, forward strand.
GTGCATCTAGAACTGCTAGTTGACTACATTGAGAATAATTACTTATGATTTTAATACAATATTGATGAATCCACCGTATTAAAAGTTATTAGCGGCGCTTGAAACAATTTTTGAAATAAGATTTGTCGATACTTAATCGATTCCTACACTGAGAGTTAATTGCTTAAACTGAACAAAACTTAGCTCCACATAAGAAAGTAAGAACGATGACTAGTTTCCAAACTGGATTTAAGAAGGCTTGAAGTTAAGTTAGCTGATATACACCTGGGAATTCAGTGTTACTAATACACACAATGAAAGCTGGTGGGTAGTGTAGTACTTACCCAACACTTGGTACTTGTTGATATTCAAGGATCCGCTGGCGCTTCCAATCAGAGTTAAGTATCCGCTGGACACGGTGTCACAGTTGATATTTATAAGCAACTCGCGAATGTTAGAACCGACCGAAATTTTCTGTACTAAGTTCAGCTGGTTGCTCGCCGCTACCGAAACTGAAGTTGAAGCTTTGGACTGGATTGTTACGGATACCAACAGTTTCATGCTGGAATCGGATATTATGGAGCCAGAACCAGTCGATTAAGACCCAAGCTGTACTTTCAAGTTGTAAAAGTAAGATTGCGATTTATACAACTGGAACCCGGTTTGAAGAGAGAAATCGGCTATATCCAGGAATGCGTTATTCACAGATATTGTTTCAAATACAAACGAGGTGGAAAAGTTGGAGAGCTGGATGTTGTGAGTAACTGATTGAATATCGAACTATTGCATGAAACTCTGTTGCATACACACGAACTCAGCTATGTTGAAATTAGATATTTCTGTGTCTTGGCTTTCTTGATCGATGCTTGATGCGATTATTTGGTTTTACAGGTCGTTGATTGTGTTTTACATTTACAAAATAGTTGCATTCTAGTTACTAAGCGATATATTAGTTTAATTAAACTAACTGTCAATACTGCTAAAATTAGTAGAAACAGCTGTGTTTGTGTTCTGTATTGATGTGTTCAACGAGTTTATTATATTCATGAAACTAGAGTTTTAATCGATAATAGATTGGTTCAGAGACTTTGAGGTATTTACCAAACTTTGAACATTATTGTTAGTTACAGATAATGCGGAAGCGATGGTGGAACTATTAGATGCAATGTTTTGATCCAGCTGCTGAATTATGGTCAAAATGGAGTTCTATAACTGAGAAGTATTTCCAATTATGTTCTGGTCGGTTAATATATTCTGCTATTGTATTTCATTTGCAAGTGTAGCTAAATTAGTGTTCACGGTATTGTTTATGTCTATGATAGATAAATTAAGTTTAAGCAACGCAGCTTGCACTTTGTCGTTAATTTAAGTATCCCCAAGTGATTTTTGAATGTTGGTCAACGTCAACATAACGTCAACGCAGGTCGATTCATTCAGCATATAGCCTTCGATGCATACACATTACTCGCCATCAAACGCGAATGGAGTCACACATAATATGGTGAAGTTAGTCTAAATATATTAAGAATGCATTAGATCGAACAAGCAAATTCCATATGTGTAGTACATACCAGCTTCACAAATATTTTAACATTCATTTGTAATTTAATGTGAAAATACAAGAGCAGTTTGATTAAATACAGATGGACTTAGTATATTTGAACAAATGTACACATTACTAATAATTATCTATGTATTATATTTAACAAAACTTGAAACAAATGACTAATTGTTTTACCGATCATTACCAAGTATTTTAACATTTGTTAATGAAAATAAGGTTAGTATTGACGTAATATTATGTACAATACCAGATGATAGATAACTATTGAATCTATATTGGATTGAAGTAGAATCTAGAGAAATGTTTTACATTGATAATAACATTATACCAGAAAGTGTTTATCCATTAGCTATAAATATGAGCTAAGAATTAAGTACAGATATATCACATTGCAAACATATTAGCGCCCCTTCCTATATTTTGAAATCAATTGAAATATTTATTAATGATTGTTGAATTTATTATATTGTTTAAGTGAAACCAAAAACAGCAAAATTATAGTTGTTGGAAATAGTAGAATAAATAGTAGATTATTAAACGTTATTCGAGTTAATAAACAAATTGTATTGCTTATTCAGTGGAGCGGTACTCATTTACATATTTCTATTTACCAAAATATTCGTAAGTTGTTTTGTTTTGTGACAGTACGAGAACTGTTGATTATTTATAATTATGTTGTTATAACATAATTAGTTAAGCTGTTCTTATCCTAAAGCTTTATATATTATAATAGAAGACAACATTATTCTATATTTTAGAATGGAACTAAAGTTAATTCATAAGCTACATAAAATTCTGAATCTTTGAATATCTAATTAATTTGGGAAGCTTGGGAAACAACTAAGCTTAAACAAGGAGATATGTTATTTAAACTTTGTCACTGCATTTTAAACTCCTCGGCTTATTCTATTAAAAATTTCATTAAATTCTATTTTGAGTTTTTGTATTCTTTGGAATATATTTAGAATCAGGTGGAACTCAAGGAACGGTCCAGGCATCAAATAGCACAGATTATTAACAAGTATAAGGTTAACGAATTTCCCTCGAATAGTCCTCACTCAGCATCCGAAATCCCCATTTCCACACGCGTAACTGAGAGCTATCTTAGCTCATAACATGTGCCTCTACACACACGCTATAAAATACCATCGTTAGATGGCAGAATATTTTCCTCTACTTTAATAATCAATCTAGTGATTCAATTTTTCTCTTCAATTTGCTTCTTCAATGTTTGCTTATACTTTTAATCTATCAGTTTTTGATACACGATCCAGTTATCATGGCCCTCACGGAGCCAGTTCCGATAGCAATTATTTAGTCAAAATGACAGCTGCCAAGTTCCTTGTATGAATTTTTGGTTGAAGTTTCCTTACTTATAACCTCCAAACGACTTGTTTCCGCCTTAGTTTTGCTTATTGAAGTTGGTCTAGCCTATTGGTATTTTTGTTTTTGTGATCTGAACGATTGGTTGTTTTGTTTGAAGGACTTCTTCATTGAGCTTGAACATGATTAGATCAGAGATTGAAGTGCTTCAGAGGCTTCCGATATAGCACTATAATCTGCTTTATCAGGCTTTCGATGATCGGTTCGATGAGTATTTTATTCCTTCCTATGCGGCTGCTCTTAGTAGTGCGAGAAGTTTCCCGTCCGCGTTGTATTCAAATTTTATGTGGACAATCGGCACTCCGCGAATTCTTGCAGCGTTGACGGCATGGAAACAGATCATTTTCGCTCGAAAGACCGGAATTTCAGATGCAATAGTACTAGACCGCCGCATAAATCGCGTAAAATATGCCGGCGCGTTGGAAAGCGACTCTTGTTTTTATGATTCTTCATGCAACAAACTGTTTGCGTTGAAAGGCAATTCATACCAACAATGTCCAAAATAATAAGTGCAAATATATTAAAGCAGGACATTTAGCAGAAGTTCTGCAACAAAAGCTTGTTCAACCTCACTCGTCATTCATCAGCGTTTTTAAAATATTATCAAATTCTTGTTTACTTCTGAAATGACGAAGAACAACGATTTGCCATGAAACTACTTTTGTTGTGAATCACAAGAAAATTATTAAACAAATTGTGGGATTTCTAATCAGAAATTAAAATTCTGAGTTCTTTTCAAATGATACAACCAACAAACGGTCACGCGGTATTACTTGCAACAATGTATCTTCCCATAGCCAGTATGAATTTGGAGACCGAGATGAAATTCTTCCAACAAAACAGTCCGCCCGGCTGAACGCAAAGAGGACTACTTTGTACGCATTTTATTCAAACATATATTGCGGAGAGCTGTGAATGTATGAGCTGAAGAAACAGATGAGACGGCAAGGGCCATCTGGTAGTTCTCAACGCCGCTTCCTACTGCAGCCAGTATCTACGGCGTCGTGAATACGCATATCTCGTCCGCGTTGTATTCAAATTTTATGTGGACAATCGGCACTCCGCGAATTCTTGCAGCGTTGACGGCATGGAAACAGATCATTTTCGCTCGAAAGACCGGAATTTCAGATGCAATAGTACTAGACCGCCGCATAAATCGCGTAAAATATGCCGGCGCGTTGGAAAGCGACTCTTGTTTTTATGATTCTTCATGCAACAAACTGTTTGCGTTGAAAGGCAATTCATACCAACAATGTCCAAAATAATAAGTGCAAATATATTAAAGCAGGACATTTAGCAGAAGTTCTGCAACAAAAGCTTGTTCAACCTCACTCGTCATTCATCAGCGTTTTTAAAATATTATCAAATTCTTGTTTACTTCTGAAATGACGAAGAAC
>CAXDID010000684.1:0-97575 GCA_963988835.1 Hexamita inflata
TTTGACTTAAAATACTGATAATACTGTAAAACAGTAATCGAGTTGGGACCGAGATCAGAAGGTGTTGAAATTTATTGAATGAATTTGTTTTACCTTGGCCGCGAATATAAAAGTAAAATTTTATTTAAATTATGCATCACACTCCAAAATTTACACTTCATATATGATCACTAAATATAATTATAACTGAAGTTACAACTTTTTGGTGCACCAAGCAGCTTGGGATTCTTTGTAAAATTATTCATTTCAATATAAATTAAAGTAGTTGCTTAGAAAAAATAGATTGTAAAAGACACTTTATTATTTTCAACTTTTTATCAGCACACAGCTTTAACTTGATGGAAACTTGCACATCGCTAACATATTTGCGATTTAAGTTTTGAGTGTTTCATAATTTCAATAGAATATTAGTGAAAGAAACGGGATTAAATACAAAAGTAAAAATTGAAGTAGCGGCTGCGGCAATCCAGGTTTTTTTGAAGATATTTACTGAAATAGTAAATGGCGTCTCGCCAAGTTTTGACATAGTTAATTTATGTTAATTTGTTTCAACAACCAACAAATAGATGGCTATAGCAAGTGAGTGAGCGGTGTTTTGGAGTGTTAATATCAAATTAGTAATATATGTTATATAACTAATTTTATTAGCATATTTTGAGCCAAAAATTTTGAAGTAAAATCTAAATGTGTCAAAATGTGTGTCAAGTATATAAAAAAGACGCTAACAATTAAGATCCTCACTACTATATGCTCAGCAATGCTTTTGGTAATAAACTGTGAGGATTGGAAAACAAAAATATATAAATATAATAATTAAACATAGAGTAGTAATAAAATCAGTCAAAAAGTTCCAAATCATAGCATGTTCATAGCTAAAGCCATTTCAACAAATATCAACAAATTGAAAATAATATTTTTCGAAAATACATTCTGTGAAGTTTTAAATTAAACTACTACAATTAAATTATCTGATTGCTTCACAACACTAATTAGTTACCTAAATTTCATAAGCAAAAAAACTTAATAGTGATCATATTTTAGCTGCACTTAACAGCTCATACTGTGGTGTCCGAGCCAACTTTGATTTTAACAAATGTTTATGTAATAATTGCGCTTGAAAATTAAATCACTGTATTTATGCTAATTATAACATATTCAATTAATTCTGCGGTTCATTTCTTTTTCACTTCATCCTTCAAATGACGAAGCACACACGAAGCCGACGGATCACAATACAAGAGCGTCGCATAATGATGAGAATGTGAGAAACAGAATCACAAACTGTTGCAACCAAGAAATACATTGCTTGTTGCCTTCAATGTAGTCTCCAAACTGTTTATTCCATTTTTAAGCACTTTGAAGTTACAGGCAAGCTAGAAGCTTCTCATGCCGATAATAGTGTCAGAAAATTTGACTAAGCTGAGATTTTCGCGTTGTTAAATATCGCCAGAGCCATAGATTCGAAACTCGACGAATCATAGCTGAAAAATACTAAGCCCTTCGTGGAATTTCCATGTCTCTAACAACGGTATCTCGTCTCCTGGCCAAATTCAGTTTAAGCTTCTATGTTGCTAAGATAAAGCCAAAACTTACCGAAAAGCATAAATTGGAAAGTTTGAACTTTGCTCGAATGAACCTGAAACAACCAATTGAATATTGGAGAACTTTTTAGTATACCGATGAGTATCGCTCAAAATGCTATGCAAATCGAGCGAGTAGAGTGCTCAGAACACCTAAAGACGAGTGGAATCCGAAGTATTTTCTCGAAGTGTAAAATATGGACTGTTTTCGTGCATGATCTATAGTACGATTAGCTATAGATATAAGGGTCCATTATGGTTTATGCCGTGCGGTACGACCATGAATTCAATTGTCAATTCTTAAGTTCTCAGACAAGTTACACTTCCATCACTTAATAGCATAACTTGAAGTTGCAACAAGATAACGCCCCGACACATTTTAGTAAGTATATGAAAAACTTTTATACTGCTAACAACATTGAGCTCTATCGCTTTCCAGTAATGAGTCCAGACTTAAATCCACTTTTTCACTGTTGGAATCCACTGAAGTCAAACATTTCCCCTGAAGAATGTACCACATATGACTTATTAAATGAAGAAGTAAAGAGGGCGTTGGAGTAAATCTCGTTAGATATCATCAATCATTTGATTGACTCTATGCCCAAAAGGTTAGAAGAAGTAATAAAATAGAAAGGAGACGCTACTAAACATTGAGTTAATATATAGTTAAAATTAATACAAAAAATAGTTTTGAAATAGTTAGTATTTTTTGAAATCAAAGTTGGCTTGGCGACCACAGTATTGATTAAGTGAAGAAGTAGTACAATTTATTGGTATAGTCTGACAATAACTATGTATACACGTAAAGGATTTGCGCTTCTTACGTAATAATGCTCTGATTCTTACAATTCCGATTTTGCCCCTTCTAATTTCTACTAAAATACTATACTTAATCAAAACTATTTGGTCTCATATTAATATAATTATACTAAACAGTTTAATAATTTATTAATTTTCATTAAACTCCACTTCAACTTAAATTGTATTCATAGTGCTAAAGTATTATAATATAAATAGGATTGAGAACTGAACGACGCAGAAATTAATTCAAAGAGACTTTGTGACCTAAAATTATTTAAATATTTGGTATTGTGTAAAAATATTATTATGATTAGAATCAAGGTTTTAAAATTCAATAATAGGAGTACAATCCATTTAATCCTATTGATACATAATAAGGAGCTTATTTAGTACAAAATACATTTAGTGTAGTTGAGACTGATTACATTCCTATCTCCTTCCTAGCATTTTACAAAATTTTATAAAGTATAATTCTAAGAAATATAACTTAAAGCATTTAATCGGTAGTCAAAGTTGATATAATTGTTCTTAAATATTTGTTTACATCGTTGAAGTTTAATGGTTCCGAAATCTTTTAGACCACCAAAAATATTTTGTTGTTAATAATTAATGATGAGATATTAACCAATACTTAATTAATGAAATAATGTCCCCTTAATAATAGCAATTCTAAATTCTTTTAAATTCAGCTACTACAACCTTCATTGTTGTGTTTTCGAATTCAAAAATTTGTAGGTAAAGTGTGATAACTCAGCAATTCGAATCAACAAGAACGTCTAATGCTCACCAACAATTTTTGAACATCTAAAAATGATTCCTAGAATAAATATATACGGTGTGAAAAAGTTGAATTGTTGATTTTTGAATTAATACTTTACGGTCGTAATTTTTATGGGTTATATCCACCATACATGTTTTAATTCATTATTTTTACTCGTTACATCAAAACTACAATTTTCACTATTCCATTTTTAAACATCTTACATAAACTTAATATTATACATTTTTAGAGATGTGAAACCTTTAACACACCACACCAGAGATGAATGTATCAATAATTGTTGATCTTATACCCACTAATATCCAGTGTAATACAACGTATTGAATCACATTAATACATCAAATTCTTATAATAATCGTTTTAGCTCCTTGGCATTTTATTGTATAACTAAATTTAAATTCTCTAAAATTTATGTCTTAGAAGGTAACTATATAGGAAGTATGGTTGATACCAGTTAAATTTTGCAAGGTTATTCATGTATTGCAAGTACAATATCTTTCTTTGTCACAGTGTCCATAAGTTTAATTTTGTCATGATTTCAAGTTAACTCCTTAAATCGTGGTATCTACCTAGACTTTTTAGTAAATATGAATAGATATCCTGATTTGATTTTACGAAAGAAATATTTAAGAAAATCTATTTAAGAATCTTATTATATTTAAGTTTTGAATTTGTACTCGTTGACAAAATACTTAGTTATAAGTAAACATATTTCACAGAGTATTCATAACAGGTTAAAAGAAATTTAACGTTGTTATTTTTGAACTAACCTTCAATGAACTAAAATTTTAAACATATTCAAATTCCCATACTTTACTTCAAATGTTGTAAGATTGAGTTTTGAAAGATTGAAATATACCAATTTTTCGTTTCCCATCATAAAATGCACTCAATCTTTACAATTCAATATTTTCTTAATAAAAATTGGATAAAAATAATATTTTAATATTCCTCGTTAAACTATTATTTATCTTGTTCGTCTCCACTTGACTTTCTACAAAAATCACTGCGTCGCTATCGTCATAACAGCTTCAGCTTAAATTTCAACTTTTTCAAAATTCTTCAACAGCAAGACTTTTGAACTTCGCTACCAGCATCAAACGAAAAATCATATTTATCCTCTTTCACCAACAATACAATTAATTACTTGGAGGAACTATTTTAAATTATTTTGAACCTAAATTGCGTCATTTGCAGTTTAAGTTTAATTTTAAAGAGTCTCATAGCAAAATGATATCATTTAATCACTCTTTATTTTTGAAATCCGTACTCTAGTGCTATATGCACTTCAAAATACAAGGAACACACATTTGCGAAATATTTAAAAATTCAAAGGCTTAATCTGTATTCAAGATTCTGTAAGCACCTTAAAATAATTCAGATCAGCCATTATAAAATAGCCTGTAATTATCTTAGCATTCCTTGTTATTATCAGAAAATTCGAGGACTACTAAACTCATTTGAAGAACGAAATTAGCAAATCTCAAATTTAAAATTAAATATTGTTACATTCGAGGGTTTAACGTGTAAAAGGACAAAAAAGTTGAGGTAGATACCACGATTAAAAACAAAATATATATAGTGATTGGAGTGAAATAATAAATAAAAATGAGAGCATATAGAGTCACGAAGATCTATTAAAATAATAATTACTCCATACATGTTTATACACGTTTAAAGCTAGTGCGCAAACCAGCTTCTTACTTAGTTATTGAAAGATGAAAAATGTGAAAATCAAAAATTATTAAAAAATTTATTTTTGTAAATTTACGTATTTATATAGAGTGTTCATTCTGTAGTTTTTTATTCCCACAACTACTCGCATTCGCAAAATCAACTTTTTCACACCGTATATAAATATATGAATGATTGCGGAAATGTCTTTTTAACATTTTTTCAAAAGCAAACTAATTTGAGAAGATTTTGAAATAAGAAAAATTATGATACAGTACAATTATGATACATTTGTAGTTTCTTTATTTGGCATCATATCTGAAAATAAATCTGAAAAGAACCATAAAATATAGTACCAAGGGTAATAAATTAATAGATGTTAATAAGGTTATCGTATATATTCCTCGAGTAACATCAGCCCGCCTCTGTACGTAAAGCTTTCATTTGAGATAACAATTAATTTTATATATTATTTAATCGAATAAGGAGTTATATCAATTTTAACTGATATATGTTGTTGCTGATTATATATAGTATTAAATATAAAAAATAAAAAATTCACTTCAAAACATATTTTCACTTTATAGACTATAAATTAAATTATAGATTATAAAGTTTATAATGAATCAATATAATTGCATTTACTATTGATTCTTTGCGGAAACTATTAAGTATTCATACCGCATCATGAGAACCAATATTTAAGCTACTTTTAAGCATTAATTTACTTTGAAGAAATATTAGAAATGGTAAATTTTGATCTTTTCTCCAAATATAGAGCGATTGAAGCAGTATAAGTCAAGTGTGTTAGGTAACCTTAATGTCACTTATATTAATATACTAAAAAAATGTTCGCACACGGGAATCAAGATAAGGCCAAAATCAAGTCGGAAAAATGGAGTGTGAAGGAAACTTAAAAATGAAGTTATTTTACTTTAATATTTCGAAGGATATGTAATGCATTATATTTATAAAATTTCACTCATGAATTCCAAAAAAAGTTTAGAAATTCATTCTCACATAAAATTTGATAAAATGGTAATAATAGTTGAATTGACCAGACAAGTGTTTTTGTTTCTTTATATAGCAACCTCTTGTTTTAATATTTATCAAAGATTAGAACGAGTTTTTAACTTAATGAGATGTATCCCATGAAAACCAATAAATCTTGAGCAAGCCTTATCTGCAATACTGCAAAAAATTATCGACAATGTTTGGTGGTACCTATTATTATGTCAGAGCCTACATTTATAGAAGTAAATGATAAGAAAAATAATTCTATTTGGGAAAATCGCTTAAAAATCAAAGATTGTTGTCGTTAATAATAAATTATCATTTACTAGTACAGGCTACAATGAACTTAATATTTCACGATTGAATACAAATTGCGTGACATCTGCAAAACTAGTAAGATTTCGGACAAGATCAAATAATCAGAAAAACGCTAGACAAGTTTCATCAAATAGTCAATGATGTTTGAAGTGTTCACTTTAAGAACTAAAAATAAGATCAAAGATGCTATGGATGTGAAATATCTATTATTATATATTATGAATAAATAATTTTTTGTCTGAATATTGAATATAATATCTGTTGATATAATAAAGATAGATATTATAAAGATATTATTTTATATGTTTTTTTTCACTCGCTTAACTTTCATTTATTCTGTTTCTTTAATATTTCAATTATCGCATTAAAATTACATTATAAATATACAACACTTTAACCATTCTTTTATTAACAATTATACTTTTATTACTTGACTTAGATCATATTAAAATATACAATCAATTCTAAAAAGATATATTGATTCATATATTATAAAGAATCAAAATTAATCATATTAAACACATATTGATTCATATTAAAATATATATGATTATTATCAAAACGCTACATTTTATAATCCAAGTTAAACAGAGTGAAACGAAGTTCAGTATGTAAACAAACTCACAACCTCGAATTAACGATAAATACGACGGCGCTGCGTTTGAAGTACTTCTGATTCGTCATCTCCATGAATACGTCAGCGACTTCGGCCGGTTTATGGTCCTTCATTCTCCGCTCCAAATTTCTGAGGACCGCTTCGTCTACCGCGCTGATTTACTGGTGCAAACACTGTTAGAACGACTTCTAAAAGTATTCTTTGAGCTAGGTCGGCGTTTTCTCTGGAATGATTTAATGAACTTTGCTCCAGAAACGACCCTAGTCGTACGTTTTGAAGTGCGCGGCCAGTTCTTGGCAGAGTTCTTTGCTGCTCATTGAAGGCGCATTTATGTTCACATCCACTAGCGCTGATTTCAGAGCCGCCTCAAACTGAGAATTGAACTGCAGCTATATACATTATAATACAACATGGAAATATAATAAAACCACTTCTTTATAATGAGCTATTTACCAATAATAGAAGGAATCACTTAATGAATAAATAAAGAATATGTATTAGAACATGTAATTAAATAGATATTTATACAAAATTTAATTAATAACGTATATATCAGCTATATTTCAATGAATAATTTTTTATTAATACATACTAGCTAAATAGTAAGAATTACAATAAAATATTATTAAATATAAGTTTAGTTTTGGCTGGTTATTTGTGGTTATAATTTTTGTCTGAATTTCATGTCAAATATTTCACATGAAATCAAAAATTATATATTAGTCTTTAATTGTTGTTATATGAATATTTTATATTATTTTAACACACCAATGAAATGACGATTAAAAAACATAATTCAAAATATATGATTTGAGTGAAATAATCACTCAGAAGCACTCTACAGATAGTTTGTGTACATTAACACTAGCTTGGTAATCGCTATATCATCATTTTGACCAAAATCAATTCCTCGCCTAGAATACTATGTGTTAAGAGTGCGGTCGACAAGATATTAGAACATATGCGAAATTGTGCTATCATCTACGTTCATATTGCGCGAGATTTAGCCTATCATCTAGCAGTAGCTCTAGTCTGGTAGCATTAATGCGCTGTATATTACACTATTAATTTGCGTGCGCTCGGGCGGAATACCAAGTGCTGCCGCCAGTTCTGGAACAAGTGTATCTATTTATGAAAACATTTTGTGGTGAAGTGGTACTACAGCGATTCAATCTCCAGCGTATTGCGATACTGGAATATTACCCAACACACATTACGTTTATACCAATTATTTTTTATTCGATTTGGACAGTAATTGAAGCAATTACAAATTACACGAAACACGACAATATTTAAGAATTGATCAGTGTGATTTAAAATTAGAATTGTTGGTTAAATTATCATTACATTTCAAACTTGACTCAACAAGTAGTGTCAACTATAATAATGAGATTCACATGCAACCACATTTAATTTTAAGAATAGATGATGTTCTATATATAATATCGCATAACTCACTTAACTATTAAAATTAGAATTATTAATTTAAACCAAAGAGAAGGAATGAAATAGCCTACTAGATTTATAATTTTGAGAATGAATGATCATATTTGTTAATTTAAGAACAGAGCCATTATATGTATCGCATATAATTCATGGCGTAATTTATAAATTCTATAATATTATGTAAGTATTTAATTGTTATCAACTTTCATGCACTTGTATATTGAACTATATTGACTAACATTATTTATATTTTGGTTTTCAATTCATTTTAGATATCACTGGAATACTAAACTTAGATATTCCACTGTATCACAATTATTCTAGTTTAAGATCTTAGAATTAAATTATTTGTAATAAATCGGTAATTATGTTTCTATTGGTGGAAAAACTTCCTTCTAAACCTGTGAACCACAGAAATTGAATAACTTTAACGACTTCCACTCCCAATGTGAACTAAACAAGTAGATAACACATAATACTCAAGAAATAATATTGTAAGTGTGTAAAATATCAATCTATTAAATATTAAAACAAGTTGCTTGAAAATATTTACTCGCGTTAAACAACATACGATGAGATTGATAAATATTATATTTTAGGAAACTAATTAGAAAATTATTTGCACATTATCAGTAATTCTAACGCAGCGTATTGTGCGTTATTATTTTGCGAATGAAATATTATTATAATTAATTAATATAATAATTCAAATTTGATTCCATGCTAATAGTTATCCAAATAATAACAATACTAGCCGCTATTTAGACCATCTTGTCCATTCCAGGCTGCCGGTACTACCTTCAGAACCCGTTCTATTTGCATGGAAATTGAATCCAACTCAGTTAGACTGTGCCACTCTCTGGCAGGCCCAGACAAGGACGCGTAGCCCAGCCGCCGCTCTGCCCAAAGACTGGGATTAACTTGCACTGCTATGGACTGCTGTAAGAAATTCCAAGTTAGTTGTGGAGATTATAAAGACGATATCGTTTTCCAGCGAAGACAAAAGCGTTCTGACCGTTTCTCTCCGCCAGAGCGATCGAACAGTGTTCTTCTGCTTCCGAGATGTCGTCTAGAATTCAGTCGCGCTGGCTACAGCGAAGTGGCGCCAGGAACCAAAATTACATCCAGATAGGCCGCAGACCCCAGTCGGAAGGCGGTCGCAAATTCTTCCATGTATGAGCGAGGCCAGATTCAATACTAGTATTGAATTTCGTTTATAGCGCTGGTCGTGGCGGACAGGTGGATTCCAAACGCCGTACATCCGCGACGACGCGGCTCGAGCCGGAAAGAATTGATGCCGAGCACGAAACTGCAGACAGATTGGGGTCGCTTTCGAGATATAGGTGGTTATATGTTTGCATTTATATATGGTGGTGACTGAAGTATATTACCGCGCCGCAATTAGCTATGCTATTTATGGGCCCGTGATTGGAAATAAGCAGCACTGCAGTCGGAGCCTCCGGTGTAATTTGAAAAGAATGGTAAAGAAATGATGAAATGGGACCACTTTCGAATTCGCGTTGGGCCCGAAAATATATTGTTCGGTCTCACAACATCGATACGGTCTTCACAGCTTTTCTCGGTTACTATTATTTCATAAAGCTGACTGGCTTGAATTTCTTTACGTAAATTTTACAACGATACGACTCGAGCCGGAAAGAGTTAACGTCGCCGCTACTTACTTTATTTAGATCGGCCGCGATCTTTGACGAACTGTCTGGGCGTGCTTCCGAGCTGCCGTCTAGAATTCAGTCGCGCTGGCTACAGCGAAGTGGCGCCAGGAACCAAAATTACATCCAGATATGCAGCAGACCCCAGTCGGAAGGCGGTCGCAAATTCTTCCATGTATGAGCGAGGCCAGATTCAATACTAGTATTGAACTAAAATGTAAATGCGGCGCCGATCTATCTTGGTGTCGGCTACGTTTAGACACGGTTTGCATTCGCGACGCCAGATTCAATACTAGTATTGAATTTCGTTTATAGCGCTGGTCGTGGCGGACAGGTGGATTCCAAAAGCCGTACATCCGCGACGACGCGGCTCGAGCCGGAAAGAATTGATGCCGAGCACGAAACTGCAGACAGATTGGGGTCGCTTTCGAGATATAGGTGGTTATATGTTTGCATTTATATATGGTGGTGACTGAAGTATATTACCGCGCCGCAATTAGCTATGCTATTTATGGGCCCGTGATTGGAAATAAGCAGCACTGCAGTCGGAGCCTCCGGTGTAATTTGAAAAGAAATGATGAAATGGGACCACTTTCGAATTCGCGTCGGGCCCGAAAATATATTGTTCGTTCTCACAACATCGATACGGTCTTCACAACTTTTCTCGGTTACTATTATTTCATAAAGCTGACTGGCTTGAATTTCCATACGTAAATTTTACAACGATAGGACTCGAGCCGGAAAAAGTTAACGTCGCCGCTGCTTACTTTATTTAGATCGGCCGCGATCTTTGACGAACTGTCTGGGCGTGCTTCCGAGCTGCCGTCTAGAATTCAGTCGCGCTGGCTACAGCGAAGTGGCGCCAGAAACCAAAATTACATCCAGATATGCAGCAGACCCCAGTCGGAAGGCGGTCGCAAATTCTTCCATTTATGAGCGAGGCCAGATTCAATACTAGTATTGAACTAAAATATAAATGCGGCGCCGATCTATCTTGGTGTCGGCTACGTTTAGACGCGGTTTGCATTCGCGACGCCAGATTCAATACTAGTATTGAATTTCGTTTATAGCGCTGGTCGTGGCGGACAGGTGGATTCCCATAGCCGTACATCCGCGACGACGCGGCTCGAGCCGGAAAGAATTGATGCCGAGCACGAAACTGCAGACAGATTGGGGTCGCTTTCGAGATATAGGTGGTTATATGTTTGCATTTATATATGGTGGTGACTGAAGTATATTACCGCGCCGCAATTAGCTATGCTATTTATGGGCCCGTGATTGGAAATAAGCAGCACTGCAGTCGGAGCCTCCGGTGTAATTTGAAAAGAAATGATGAAATGGGACCACTTTCGAATTCGCGTCGGGCCCGAAAATATATTGTTCGTTCTCACAACATCGATACGGTCTTCACAACTTTTCTCGGTTACTATTATTTCATAAAGCTGACTGGCTTGAATTTCCATACGTAAATTTTACAACGATAGGACTCGAGCCGGAAAAAGTTAACGTCGCCGCTGCTTACTTTATTTAGATCGGCCGCGATCTTTGACGAACTGTCTGGGCGTGCTTCCGAGCTGCCGTCTAGAATTCAGTCGCGCTGGCTACAGCGAAGTGGCGCCAGAAACCAAAATTACATCCAGATATGCAGCAGACCCCAGTCGGAAGGCGGTCGCAAATTCTTCCATTTATGAGCGAGGCCAGATTCAATACTAGTATTGAACTAAAATGTAAATGCGGCGCCGATCTATCTTGGTGTCGGCTACGTTTAGACGCGGTTTGCATTCGCGACGCCAGATTCAATACTAGTATTGAATTTCGTTTATAGCGCTGGTCGTGGCGGACAGGTGGATTCCCATAGCCGTACATCCGCGACGACGCGGCTCGAGCCGGAAAGAATTGATGCCGAGCACGAAACTGCAGACAGATTGGGGTCGCTTTCGAGATATAGGTGGTTATATGTTTGCATTTATATATGGTGGTGACTGAAGTATATTACCGCGCCGCAATTAGCTATGCTATTTATGGGCCCGTGATTGGAAATAAGCAGCACTGCAGTCGGAGCCTCCGGTGTAATTTGAAAAGAATGGTAAAGAAATGATGAAATGGGACCACTTTCGAATTCGCGTCGGGCCCGAAAATATATTGTTCGTTCTCACAACATCGATACGGTCTTCACAACTTTTCTCGGTTACTATTATTTCATAAAGCTGACTGGCTTGAATTTCCATACGTAAATTTTACAACGATACGACTCGAGCCGGAAAAAGTTAACGTCGCCGCTGCTTACTTTATTTAGATCGGCCGCGATCTTTGACGAACTGTCTGGGCGTGCTTCCGAGCTGCCGTCTAGAATTCAGTCGCGCTGGCTACAGCGAAGTGGCGCCAGAAACCAAAATTACATCCAGATATGCAGCAGACCCCAGTCGGAAGGCGGTCGCAAATTCTTCCATTTATGAGCGAGGCCAGATTCAATACTAGTATTGAACTAAAATGTAAATGCGGCGCCGATCTATCTTGGTGTCGGCTACGTTTAGACGCGGTTTGCATTCGCGACGCCAGATTCAATACTAGTATTGAATTTCGTTTATAGCGCTGGTCGTGGCGGACAGGTGGATTCCAATAGCCGTACATCCGCGACGACGCGGCTCGAGCCGGAAAGAATTGATGCCGAGCACGAAACTGCAGACAGATTGGGGTCGCTTTCGAGATATAGGTGGTTATATGTTTGCATTTATATTTGGTGGTGACTGAAGTATATTACCGCGCCACAATTAGCAATGCTATTTATGGGCCCATAATTGGAAATAAGCAGCACTGCAGTCGGAGCCTCCGGTCTAATTTGAAAAGAATGGTAAAGAAATGATGAAATAGGACCACTTTCGCATTCGCGTTGGGCCCGAAAATATATTGTTCGGTCTCACAACATCGATACGGTCTTCACAGCTTTTCTCGGTTACTATTATTTCATAAAGCTGACTGGCTTGAATTTCTTTACGTAAATCTTACAACGATACGACCAAACTCGAACCTAGATACCGAAACTTTGTGTTTCTGATTTATATAAATTTTTGAGATTGAATATATTAAAATTATATCTCTAATTTGACATATTTTACTGCATAATGTCACACAGCAAACAAAAACATATTGTTAAAAAATATTGAAGACATACCAGTAATAACAATAAAAAATGTTCAGTAAGCTTCCTAAGGCGAAACTAAAATCTTCAGTTTATAAATATTAAAACAACATCACATTTAATAAGATTATTAAATATTTCACGTTGTCCTATTCATGATTCTCTTTGCTACTGTATTTCCACAAGAGATCTAAATAGAATAATCATCGACGTTGTGCTTGTTACTCACAATATTATGTATCCGTCAAAAAATTGTTTATCGTTATTTGTATTTCGTAACATGTTCTGTTCTATACTACATTTTAAGCAACTCTCATTAAGCAACTTATACACCAACTGTCACAAAAATATTTTGCTGGACAGTAATCAATACAATTTCTGCCAAAAATCAAAATCGTTAAACCAAGTTAAGTTGGTGAATGATATCAACTTGATCCATAAGTACAATACACAGCTATTCATATACACTGACACCGTACAGTAGTCAGCTTTCGACCTGCAAATACTAAACTACGACGTCAAAGTGTTCGTCCTGTTCGGGTTAGGCGCCAACCAAAGCGTGTCCGACTCGCACGTTAACGTGAGTCTGCACTTCGAGGTCTTTCAGGGCGCGCTTCTGTGTGTGTAGTGCAACATAACAGTGCAGCGCTGCACCTTGGTGTTCACCGCTTCCGGAAGGCAGCTGTCTGGCTTACTGATCGAGGCGAACAAGCTGGTCGACATTTAGCAGTCCTTCATTTAGTTCAGGTTCTCGGGCCTAAATGTCTCTGGTATCGTAAACCACGTTAATATCACTGGTGCAAACATCTCAATTTGCGACTGCAACCTGACTGGACACAACCTAATTAGCGGCGGGTACAGTGGATATCTTTCTTCGCTGATGTCAAGTGTTATCATGGTCCACATTTCGGAGATGAACGTCTGTGTCGATAATATTCAGCAACTCGGTAACTAAAGTATTTCGGTAACCTTTAACGGCTCTGAGGTCCTTCGTTGCGACTTGTGCGGCCTCTCTAAATTAATTTACGGGCTCTGCGCAGACGCTTTGCCGCACAGCCAATAGCTGAACGGGATGTGGCAGTGCGTGCTCCCCTTCATTTACACCAATGATCAGTGTGTGTGCGCATAGGGCTACGCGCTCGAAGATGACGTCTGCGTGAACATCACTCAATCGATTCGCAGTTCTAGCCAGCAAATCAATCAGCTGAAGCAAAACGTAACGGATGCGCAGACAGAATTATCCAAGCTAGACAAGAGCTTGGAGCAAAACACGAGTGCTTTGAAGGAGCTAGTGCTGGCCTCACGGTCCGCTTTAGAAGACTATATAAAACTAAACTACTCCTAGCTGCTACTAGGCTGGCAGACGGATGTATCGGCGCTCGACGGCAGAATATTCGGCAATGCTACAGTGTTAGCGAACGACTTGAAAACGAGTGCAAGCGCCCTTGACAAGAAATTGTCACAGAACAGCACCGAGCTGGACTGGAGAATATTCAACAACGTGAGCGCGCTGAACGCGTCGATTCTAGACGTTCAAAATGATATCGCGAAATTGACCTCCGACTCGGCCACCTTCAGAGAAGAAGTGACAGATAACCTAACCAAAATTGACAGCTTCGTAAAGCAAAACATGTCGAGCGCTCTCAACTCGCTGGAACAAGAACTCATCGCAGTTAATACTTCAGTTATCGAAATAGCGGTCAAGACGACTTAGCTAGAATATACAACCAAATACCTGAAGGATGTCTAAGACGAGATGAAATCAGAAACGCAAAGTCTGTACGACTTGAGCAACCAGACTCGGACCATCATCAACACCACTTCAGCGCAGTTGCAGCAGTACATAATAGATAATTTTTCCAAAGCAGACGGAAATCTGCTGGCGAACACCACTAATCTGGACAAACGAATATTCGACAACACGACAATTCTGAAAGAAAGCATCTAAGTGGCGAACAACAAACTTGACACTTGCAACTAGAACATTTCTCAGCTGAACCAAAAGCTCACGCATTCAGATCAGGTAATTCAGCACCAACAAAAACTTATTTCCGATCTAGACATGTTGGTGTAGTGTCTGAATAACGCGGATCAACTCAACATCACGGGCCAGTGCTACTTGGTGAAGAGCGACTCGATGTCATGTAGCCAAAAGGTGTATTACAATTCATTTGACATTTCTATCGTTACTCACATAGTGACACAAGTTAATTACTACACATCAGAATACGTATTTGACATGAATTCGATGATCTAAAACGCATTCATCGATGTTTCTGATAACCTTTACATCAACTATGTGCAGCCTCTGTTCCAATCATAAAGTATGTATATAAATATAAAGATCCAGATCGGAACACAAACAGTAATTGGAGGCTCATTGGTCGTGGAGCCTAGATATTCTATCACCGTAAATAAAATGAACATTATTTCAAAATCCGGAAGCGAACTTACGGTCAACACCGTTTCTCAGTTGAACATCTTCACGAATTCATTAACAGCTACAAATATAACAAATTTGCTTGTAAATTTATCGTTCGCTCCTTCAATAGGAAAAATCACTTTGATAAACAATATTAATGGAGTTTTTAATATTTCTGGGTATCAAGTGCTTGGAAAATATGTGAGCACTCATTCTGTTGCAATGATTGGACTCTATATATAGGCTAATATTAGTGTTAACTAAGTAAATTTCAAACCAAATACATATTAAGTAGCATGTGATTCTTCATATTTGTTCTAAATTGTTGAGAATTGTAGCACATTCGTTATAAATAATATTGCAATAGTTTTGGGAAATAAAATATATTTTTTGCTTCTCGGAACATAAGAATCTGTTTTTAATTTTGGAGGAATTGTAACATGTTTTAGTAGTAATTATACTGTTATTGTAATAAATAATATAATATTTGATTCAAATTAGTACCTTAATACAAGTTTTGCCCGGAGTTTTGGTTTCTTAGTTGGTGATATCAATTCTAATTTAACGAATGTTACCATAAAAAACGTATGTATGAAACAAAACTTTACAAGTGCAACTATTTAATTTGATACTATTGGGATTATAGGTCATAATTATGGAAATTTATTAATTTAATAGGTTTCTGTCACATTCACAATCAGTGGAACAGTATTCTAAAATTTTGGAATCGTTGGAGTATAAGAATAATTATCTAATTACGCAGAGGTTATTAACGTGAGCACTTCTGTAAACGTGAATTCTACTTCTGGAGGGGGGTTTGGTTCAATTTTTGGAGTTTTGAATGCTTTAAACAGCTCTGTTTAAAGTGTACATGTTGTAGGCGGGAGTATCAGTTTTGCTACTAATATCGGAGGTTTAATCGGTTTTCAATATCCTAATGTGAATTTGACAATTTTAGATTCAAATATTTCTTAGACTACTATTTCTGGTTCATAATGGGTTGGAGGTTTAATTGGTTAAAACGCTAACGCGACCATTATAAATTCTGCAGTGTATCATTCTAACATATCGGGGACTGGGTCCCTTGGTGGTCTAATTGGGTATTTGTTTATGAATGCAAATGCTATGAATTTTACAATATCTTAAACAAATATTTCTGGATCTGGTACTGTTGGTGGTATTACTGGTACGAGTATGTCAATTTTTTAAATAAATAATTCAAAAATTTAGTTTGTTCGTATTTCAAGTACTGGATCGTTTGGAATTGTAGTTGGTTTAAATGATGGAGGAACACAGATAGTCATTGGTTCCCAGTCGAATTCGAATAGTATAAACGATATTTTGTATTTGGACTGCCCAGTTTTATTAAGTGCATGGTTCGTTGGTGGTTGTTGAGTGAAAGTATTAATTTAAGTTTCTTTCAAAAACATGTGACTTATCTATAAATTATCGGGGAGGTCTTCAAAAGTAGATCACATCGTGAAAATTATTTAGTCTTATTTTGTATATTTATTACTTCTTTAATCGTGTCCCTCTATTTTAAAAATTCTCCATACGAAAAAACCACCTCCGGGACCGCCCAAAACTAATTTTTAAGATATTTCCTCCAGTTTCGAAGCTAGAACGATTCCACTGTTATGGCTGTGTATATTGATTATTAAGTGTTCTACTGTGAGTGTTTCGTCTAATTGGAGTTTACTTTTATAACATGGACAGCTACTCATGAATCAATGAGATTATTAAGTTATATTGATTCTGCGACGAATTAAATCTTACGAGACGCATACTAAAACAGCAATTAAGTAAAAATAAGTGTCTTCGTTTTTTGGTATAAGATATTAGAAGAGTTACAAAATTTTGAATTTTGCATTTGGGATTGAAAAATACTTGCCTTTATGTTAGATACTAGTAATTCATAACATACTGCAATTTACATTATTTAGTGTTCTTGATTATTTTAGTGTAATCACATTTCAAATCTATATATTATTAAGCATATAAATATAAATAATGCAACTTTGAAAATAAATAATTCACTCCAAATATGCTGGTTGAGTACAAATTGATCAGAAATGTACAAAACTAAGTAAAACCATGAAACTTTAATAAAAGCTTGAGATAAAATCCATTGTCAAATTTTAAAGATTGTAATCTTTAACTAGGTGAATAATTTTAATTTTTATCAGAAACTTTTCGTCATGAGCTAAAATTTCAGGTCCAAATGATAATCGCTAAAATTTTAAACAAAATAAAGATTTAAGATGAATATTAAACCATGAATATCCACTAATTTAAGAATTTAAAAATAATTTAGAAATACTCTTAGTCAATTTGAGGGCCTCCCAGATTATAAATTAATTTATAGACTATAAATTAAATAATAGATTATAAAGTTTATAATGAATCAATATAATTGCATTTACTATTGATTCTTTGCTGAAACTATTAAGTATTCATACCGCAGCATGAGAACCAATATTTAAGCTACTTTTAAACATTAATATACTTTTAAGAAATATTAGAAATGGTAAATTTTGATCTTTTCTCCAAATATAGAGCGATTGAAGCAGTATAAGTCAAGTGTGTTAGGTAACCTTAATGTCACTTATATTAATATACTAAAAAAATGTTCGCACACGGGAATCAAGATAAGGCCAAAATCAAGTCGGAAATATGGAGTGTAAAGGAAACTTAAAAATGAAGTTATTTTACTTTAATATTTCGAAGGATATGTAATGCATTATATTTATAAAATTTCACTCATGAATTCCAAAAAAAGTTTAGAAATTCATTCTCACATAAAATTTGATAAAATGGTAATAATAGTTGAATTGACCAGACAAGTGTTTTTGTTTCTTTATACTACATAACCTCGAATGCAGACCCGGTGGTCGCTCGAATATAGACCCTACATGGGTTTGAAGAAAAAGAGCCAGGGTCTATAACTGAGAGCAAATCTGGCCTAGTTTGGTATATGATACGGTCTAGATACGCATCAGATTCGGTTTTCTATTTCAGTTACAGACCCCAAATTTCAACATTGTAAAAATCAATAAAATAGTGAAATAATCAATTGAATGTCACTTTGTTAATATCATCACTTTGTTATAATTATATTGCCAGTTCCATATGCCTTGCTAAATATTAACAATTATTGATTATTGATTTAAATTCCAATTGCACGTTCTTTAGCTTTCTGGAACCTGATGATTCTATTTCAGTACGAGACAAGATACATACTACAATTTATTATTTCACAACTCATTGAAATTGTATCATCTGTTTGCTTGTGTGATAATAGTGATCGCATCAGCCCAGTCTAAAGAATCTATCATAAGAAGCAACTTTCTCTTTTGTGATCACATCACCTGACACAGTTAAGTGTTAATAGGCAATCACGAACCCATCAAAGAGAACTAGGAGTATTTTAACAAGTGGACTAGTCGAAAAAGTTCCTTCATAAGCTGGGAAAAGTGCTGTGGTACTTTAGATAATTTTATGAAGGAGTCAAATGACATCTAGTTCAACAATGTTGAACTTCAACATCCAGCAGCAATACAAATGGATGGCATGGATTTCAAAGTCAAGAAAGATATCATCGGTATATATACCTATGGAATACTAACTTCTTCAACTCTGTCTTGGATGTTCAAATGTAGTCATGGTCTCAAGCAGAACCAAGTTGACATAGCTTGGTGATACAATGGTTGATATCAAATTTCAGATGCAAACCCTAGATTTGCTTTGGTTTTAAGCCATTTTCACCAAAAAATTTGATAGGGGTTGTAAGTGAAGACGACTAGGGTCTGTAAGTGAACAACCACCGGGTCTGTATTCGAGGTTATGTAGTATAGCAACCTCTTGTTTTAATATTTATCATGAATTCCAAAAATGTTATGTAAAATAGCGATCATAATGATGTAAATTAGGCTTAAATAGTATAAAAGTTATCACAATTGCTTTTCATAGTGGAAAGAGTGTAATGAGAAATTTGTGAAAATAAAAGATTTTCTTATTAACTTTGATTCATTTATATCACTCAGAAATTTCTTTTAAATCTTCGGGAGTGAGCTTGCAAATTAAAACTAGCTCATGATTGTAGTCGGCTGTCAAAATTTTATTTTTGATGAAATATTTGCATATTGTTTTATATTCGTCTTCATTTACAACTTTGATGGTTTGATTTAGGACATCTTTAACAATTTAATAGTATTGATAAATACTTTGTTCCATATCAAATTCATCTTTAAGTTTCATCAATACTTATTTACAGACAGCTATGACAAAAGTGGTGTTAGCAGTTAATTATAAAGCTTGCAACGCGTTAGTTATCACTGGTTCATTTCTTCTGCTTACCGTGAAGTTAATATCAAAATCAGTTGTGTGAGTTTCAGCAAATATGTAAGTCAAAGTCATAAATAGAAGTTCATCTTTGTAATATAAATATTGAGTCGCAACTTCTCTTATAATATTTTGTTAAATATAGTTTAATACCTTAACCATTAAAGGTTATTTGATTAGTTTTCCGGAAAATGTCATGCCTTAACCAGTGCGCTACCAAAACCAAATACCGTGTAATATTTTGTACACAGAGGTATTCTAAGGGAAATTGTACACCATATCAAATATTTTTTGAGTGGCATTCATTGGAGTAAAGTATTTTTAAAATACGGTAACTTCAGCTCCACGTTCATCAGCCAACGTTACAGCTTATTTAAGTGAGTATGGTTCATCGAAAACTTCTCCTGCTCTCATTAAAAGGAAATATGAGCATTATTGAGTTGCGATACTTGCGTATTTCAGCATATATTCTCCAGCATTCGAAAGTAAGTTGTTGTGCTTGATGTGCTGGTATTCTTTCATAACAGCAAGTAATTCGTTGTATTTATCAACTTGAGCCGGGCTGTATCCAGTTTGTATGAATATTTCGTATGTGATACCAGTTTGCAGTGCAATTGAGTCCAATGTGCTTTGTAAGTCCACGTTATTTTCATTTAATTGAACGTGTATGGAAACATTGCATCTGCTAAAATCGTCTTATAATGCTGCTAGTAATACTAACATATCTGAAAGTGAAAAATTACAATTATAATTATCTACTACGTCAAAATAAAATAAAAAGGTATTCCACTCCAATTCAAATGAAAGACGAGCCATTCTCAGCCCCGACCACCAAGCCAGTTTCAGCCGCTGACGTGAACCAAACTTTCCCCCGTTCTGAGCGGAAAAGGGACCCCAGATTCGACCAAACGCAAGAATTCGACTCGAAGGCGTTCCACAATTCGTACAAGTTCGTGAAGGAAATCCGCGAAAAGGAAGTGACAGAACTGCAAAAGGAACTGAAAACGATCGATGACAGGAGCTCTGTGAAAGCAAAGAGGGTCATGGACAAGATAAACACGAACAGATAAAAAATTGGTAACGTGAAATCATTCGAAAAGGCAAAAGAAATAAAACAGAAGCTGAAAATGAAAGAAAACGAAGCGGTCAAGGACGGAAAACAAAAATTCCACATGAGCGAAAAAAGAATCGAAGAAGTCGTCAAAGCTGCCAGATTCCACGACAAACAAAACGGATCCATGAAAAGAAAATTCATCGAAAAGAAATACGAGGAAATGGATAAAAAATTCATGCGGAGATGAAATGAAAAATATGTCGTATAAAATATTATCTACTTATACCTTGTAATATAAAAAATTAGCAAAATAGAATATAAGTCACATTACAGCTGGCATATTAATTTGAGAGTTCATCTGTGGTTGGAATTACTATTAAGCCATAACTGGCTGCTGTTACATCATAGGCTGCTGTTAAATAATTGGTTATTGTCGATAAACTTGCTACGGTTGCTATATCATCACGGCAGGCTGAAAGATAGGTTGTTGAACTGAGACTACCTGAGCTCCTCCCATCATCATTGATTGCTAGGCACCCATCATCATAAGCATTCTTTGTCTTCTCATACGCATTTACCAGCACGAAAGTACAAATGCTAGTATGAAGATCACTAAGAAAATAATTGCAATCCACCATGGACCTGAACTATTGTATCTTGTGCTATAAACAAGTGGGCAACAGTATTCGCCAGTGTAAAAATCTGGATTGCACATTCCTTATGAACATTCATTTTAACATGTACTCCAATCATTATCATAAAACCAATCACTATTACTGCAATAATTAGTCATCTGAAGTGGAGATATTTTTACATTAATATTTTTATTATATTTATTTAAAAATATTATAATTAGTATCACATAATATCTCATAAATTCTCAATATTTCTCAATAAATCTAATGTAATGTATTATAATTATACTATATATTTGTGCAAATAAATAAAATATTGATATTATAACGAAATTAAAATGTGAAATAATAAAAAGATATGATAAGATATCAAATTGCAAAAGAATAAATTTCGATTATAATATCAATACTATCTTATCCATGTTATAATATTACAGTTATATAAGATAAAAATATTATGATTGTTACAATAGAAATAGAGATACAATTGATAAATCACAAATACTAAATGAAGAAGAATTGAATCCAATATGTCACCATATTACAGTATTAAAAATTATTTCAGGTTCTTTTATGTAATCATAAATTATCATATAACTCTTAAATTAAAATTACAAATCAATAATCACTATTATTGTCTATTAAATTATAAATATTACAAATTTACCATACCACATATGTGTTAATATAATACTGATTGGTATTACTACTAATATGAAAAAAGTCAATGTGAATCAGAATGTTCTATAACATGTAGATTTGATAGTTATTACAATGAATACTGTTGTCCACTTGCCTTTAGCACAAGACACAATAGTTCAGGTCCATGGTGGATTGCAATAATTTTCGCAGTAATATTTATTTTGGCGTTTTCCTTATCGTGTTGGTAAATGTAGATGAGAAGGAAGAGAATGCTCATGATGATGAATGCTCAATAGAGAATTGTTATGGGAAATGGAGTAGTGGCTGTTCCTGGAGCCATTCAACCAGCTGTAATTTATTAATAACCTATGTAACAACCATAACAAATGATGCCTCAAATGTAGATGATGCCGTAGAATTATCCTAGCAATATGCCTATGTCGTAAAATTCATAAATTAGCATGCCAGCAGTCATGTGAAGGGACTATTATAACTTCTGTTTATTTTAATATTTATTTTATTTTCGTCTGTTTTATTTGAATCAAATTATTTACCAAAACGATTTCAGTTTTCTGACCGTTCATTTGAAAGGCGCTCACGCGATAAACGGATCAGTTCTCTTACAATGTTTGTTAAAAGTTTATTAAACTTGAAATCAATAAATTTACAGTTTCTACGGAACTATAAAACTCTTAAAAATTTTATCGTATTTGGGACTTTAATAATAACTTAATATAATAATAACTTGGTATCAAAGGATAGAAATAGGTAATTACAGTATATTATAATATTATTAAATTATATTATTATTAAAAATAAATTACTATTATATACCCATATCAGTCAACAAAAAAATAAATAAGAATTTTCTAAAATTCTAGCAATCTGTTTATAATTTATAAAACTATACTCTCTTAGTTTGGTATTAAAATAATATACCAAATAGTTCCTTAAATATTTTGTTAAGTTATTTAGGCATTTAAACGACTGGCGACAAATTTAACCTACTCTAATTACTGATTTTATGTTTGTGGAATAACAATACAACGTGAAAATCCATATTGTGCAGCTAAAATCTTAAATTAATTACGAATCTCTTGAGATAGACTATCATCGGTGTTAACATTTGTTCCTGGTGGTTCAGATATGGTTGATTCATAAGTTGTATTATGGGTATTTGTTGCATCGAGTGTACTCATTCCGTTTTGTGCAGTAAAATAAGAGTTATTCATAGAGTTATATTACATAGAAGCATGTTATAACGTAATATTTGGAGCTTATTGATTGTTCTGAACTTGAGGACGAAAAGAAATTTAACTGTTATAACTAGTATTTTATAGGGTATTGTTAGAGACAGATTAATTCGGATTCTGAATCTGATATTGATTTTGTATCGGATTTACAGAATTCGGAGCAAATTATTAAATCTTTACTTAGTTTGTTGAGTTATTACAGTCATTTATTTACAATTATTATTGTTATTATTAAGATTGAAATTATGGCTATAAATATTGAATTTGTTAAGCATATATTGAATTTTGATTAAATTAAGAAATATTTGTTTGATTATTGTTGTAAATATTATAGAATTGTGGATTATTCGCTAGTTTTAATTTAACTTCTTCAAAACTAATATTATTATCTTCAGAGTACTTTTTAACAGCGTCATATTTACTAAATATATTCTAAAACTTTTTATTCTTACAGCTATTAAATGCTTGAACTGCTGCCTCCAGATTATAATTATTTTACTCAAGAATTTATTATGCGAGTTCTGAATGGCAATTTGTACGCTCTATAAATTCTTTCATAATTTGATCTATTCTGAAAGGTGTGATAGGATTCATTGAGAAACGGAAAACATAATTTTGCTTAAAAATGGTGTAATATTATATTATTGACACTCCAATGAAACTAATATTTAGTATTTTAGCTTTAGAACTCTAGTTTTAGCTTTAGAAAATTGATCGAAAGTGATTATACAATCAGATGAATCACATCAGATAAGTCTCTTAACTTTATCAACTGCATATTTAATTTATATATCATAACTTTAAAACACTTTTAAAACTTATATAACTTACATATAACTTATCTTATATATAACTTATATAACTTTTTTTATTAGCTTAACTTTTATTAGTATAAGTATTAATATTGTAATTACATTCAAATATATTACAGAAATTCACTTGAAAGGAGAATCATTCTATGTAATAATATTCTGTAATATTGTAGTATTGCATTGTAGTTTTAATAGTGGGAAACTACAACGTTCTTGATAACAAAATGACAAACCAAGAAGTTCCTTCAATATCATGTTAAACACATGCATTCGCGTTAAATTTATTTTTTATATGCATAGCCTTGTCATATGACTAACTTTAGGTTTATTTTATGATAATGCTAAACTTACATTAATTATCTCTCATTATTTTCTAAAATTAGTTACGTTACAAATTGGTAAGTTATAAATCGGAATTAATATTTTTATCAGTCGCTGGTGGTTATTCGCATGTAGTTGAATTTAAAGTCGAATGGGTATTGTGTGTTGCCTCTTATGTACTCATTCCTATATATTACATTGAATTCATAATATGATGTATGAAGTGAAATGAAAATTATAGTAAATTATTAAATACATTTATAGTAAGTTAACACTTCAATGAAACCAATATCAACCACATTTTAAAAACCGGATTAAGACTATATTCTTTTTAAATTTCCTAAATCTTTTAAGTATGATCCAAATTTTCAACGAATTGTGTCATCTGATCTGAACGAGCAAGCATATTTAGTTGACGATTTGTCGAATAAGCTATTTAAAATTTAGTTTTTGAAGACGTCGAACACGTTAATGCTTTTGCAAGATGAGTAGCTTACAGCTTAGTTTACTAAGTACACTGAATTGGAGGAGGTGCAACCGGTGTTTTTTGGTTTTGATGTGAACATTCCTGGGTACGACTCGCCTTCTGTAAGTTAGTTTCCGATATTGATTGCGACTAAATTGCAGATTTGCGGTTATTTGAAGCAGTTTTAGCTAATGAAGTTCAAGAATTAGTTAGTGTTTTCGAAAACGGACAATGAGCTGCTTCACGCGGCCGCTGTGATTATTGCGCGTGAGTTTTACAAAATTGAGTTGGATTTTCTGTAGGACAGGCTCATAATGGCGAATGACGAGTTTGATTTTAATCAGTTGAAGACGAAGATTTCGTTCGTGGACGAGTTAACTCTGTCCAGGTGGTTCCACGAGATTGACGGTTCGTCTTAAACGTACTTTTAATTCATTGAGAAATTATATTCGAGTAATTAACTCGTGCAGTTCGGCGGCCACAATTCGTTAAATCCGACCTTTAACAAGTTAAGGTTGAACCCACTCCTCGTTCTGGGCGACGTTTTAAGTTCCTTCGTCGTGAAAAACGTCACGTTCAGCTTGAAACAGATAAAGGCGTTTTTGGCGGGCTTGCAGTTGCCGGTTCAATTCCTGCTGGGTGCAGTTTCCGTGATTAATATTCAGAATCTGTTCATTCAGAACGAAGACGCGTCAATAACACTCACGGACAGATTCTATTTAGAGGTGATTGGAGCGGGATTCCAAAAAACAGCTGCAAACTTCTGCGTCACCGACTTCACGAAACCAGTCTGCGAACAATCACACTTCATTCACGTTGACCAGAAATAAGTCATCAACAACGTCAAAGGAGCATTCCAACTCGCAGGACTCATGAAGATATGGAGCGGAAAACAACTCGAAGCATACCTCGGAGTCGGATGGAACGAATTCTTCAAAGAAGAACCAGAAGTCGTTGTCGGAGAAGGATTCGAAGGAAAAGTTTACAGCGTTAAAAATGATATGGAATACATGAAGTGAATCACTTTGTTTAAACACACATATTATCGAGTTCACGTTTCTTAAAATATTTATTAATTTATTTAAGAAGTCTTCAATTGTATTTTTTCTTCATTGAAGTGAAAAAAGATATATAATTTTAATAATGCCACGAATATTCTAAATAATTGAGGTGAAATAACTATGAATCATATCAGTCACTATCTCTATTCTCTTATTTAATCAATTTGAATCAATCATAAGAATCAATTACAAAAGTTAAGGGGAAAAGTAAAGAATAAGTGCATAATTGTAATATATTTTATAATAAATTAAAATAGGTTTATTCACTCCACAATTAAAAATGGGTGACTACTTACAAAGAACAAACGAGCTTGTTATAAATACAAATACTGAGCCAGTTTTAAAAAATACTAACAACATTCGAATAATCAGTTTAAATATCAATGGATTAACTGATAATTACATGAATAAATCAGAGATATTTGATAAATTATTGGAGGACGAGTAACCAGATATAATATGCTTATAAGAGACAAAATGTTCTTTAACATCTTTATAAAACATAACTCGTCATTTATTCAAGAATTATAAATTATATTACTCAAAAGCGAAAAAATACGAGCTAAAGAAGTCAACAGATTATTAGTTCGGTACAGCTATACTTATTAAAAATAATATTAATTATGAGTACAATTACGTTGATATAACGGAATTGTTGCCAAAGAAACATGAATAAACTGTTAAGAAAGTTCTTGAAGAAGGTAGAATAAACATTGTTGAAATAAACGAAATAGTTTTAATAAACGTTTACGTTCCATTTTCGCTCAATAGATCAAAGTTTCGAACTTAATTTGACAATTTTTTTAGAAATTTTGTTAAACATTAATTTCCAGAATAACGTTTAATTATTGCAGGAGATTTTAATTCTAATAATGAGGTATATTAAGAGAATATTCCAGGGTGTAAGCGTTTTGAAGTAGAAAATTTTCATAAACTTTAAGATGAATGTGAACTAAAAAAAGTAAACATGACTGATCCTACCATATTAGGTCCAATATTTGCATCTTAAATAGATCACTTTTTAATTAGAGGTGTCAGTTACAGTAAACCTCGCGTTTTAACTAATTATTATGAAATTTCTGATCATATACCAATTGCTATTGATGTGAGAAAATGATGCATATTTAATTTATTTTGACATTTTGATTATGCGGTCTTGAATTGAAGTTTGTTCTAAAATCATACAGTGCCCACTATGTATTTTGTCCACTCGGAGTGAAAATAATTTTAATCGTTTTTAGAATTTTACTAATTAAATTATCGAGACTATTTAATAATGCCTCGAGGTGTGGGAGCAAGGCAAGAAGGCGAAGCCCAAGGCAACGCTGGATCGGACGGGCTCGGAGTAACCGTCGACAATTTAAGACTTGGAACATGAGCGAGTGAGAAAAATATTCGAGAAGATTTTTATTTTAAGTCAGAAGAAATCATTCATTCTAGCTACAACACGTATAGCTAAAGTAACACCAACATTATAAGTATATTCAACTTATTCATTAACTTTTTCTGTTTCACCGATGATACCAAGAATTTTCTAAACTGCATCTTCTTGTTTAAATCCTGAAATTTTCTATCTGTATTAATTTAGAAGTCTTTGTACATTTAGACTAACTCCTTCGTCAACGTATTAGTATAAATGTTCGTTTATACTATTTTTTCTAATCATTTCTGTTTGTTCTTTTGAGCCGTACTTAGGTTTTTATTGGTTTTATTTATGCATTATATCTACTTTGTTATCTTCTTCTTTCTTTGGAAATAGTTATTCTGCAGTAAGGCCTATTTCGTCTAATATAACAGCAGATTGTGCAAATTTTTCTTTTTCATCATCAGTAATTGTTTCAATAGATAAAACCTTTGATGCTCCAAAAAATATGATTTATTTACTAATTGGTAAGAATTCATAAAAGAAATTTTATTATAGAAGCTTTGTCTAGCTCTGTAAGTCGTTTAAAACTTTGTGCTCTTATTGAATCAAGTATCCATCGTTGGAAAATTAACTATATTAAATTTAACTGGCTAGTTTTTATTGATTTGGAGCAGACATTAACACTGTATGACTTAAATTTTCAAGTAATTGGTATTCTGGTAGCACGGCATCATACCCATATTCTGAAGCATCTGATAAGTCCATAGCATATTAGCTGTAAATCCTGCTTCCAACAAGGCCGCATTAATTCAAATCCCATTAATTATCAAATTCTTAGCTTTCGTATTCTTATACCAACGTGTCTTTCATACAAGACAGGTTGAATATGTTTTATATTATTTTGTTACGCATTATATTAGTTTCAAATTGCATTTTGTTCATCAATTATAGGAATTAGTGTGGAGATGCATATGGTTGGTCGAATCCAAGTTTAATCAGGAATTATTGTGCTTGGAATCGCTGCATGTTGAATACGTTCAGTAATATTTCTGGTATGCGCAGTAAGCATCCGATAACGATATTGTTGACTTGTGGCTGGTTGATTTGTTTTAGTGTGTCCAGGTTGTTTTTGATGAATCCAAAATTCTGGTTGTGGTAAATGAAGTCTTGTCTGGTGATTTGGTTTTCTAGTATGGCTGATACTTTGGCGTAGCTTGGTTGTAGTTGTATGAATAAGCAGTTTGAGCGCAGTTGTCTCATTCCTTACCCGAATGGGTCTGTTGTGGTGATTATGAGCGGTTTTTCTGCTTTTACGTGCGAGAGGTTCGAGAGTAGTCTTTAACTCATGTTTTCAACGTTTTCGATGATGATCTGTTTTATTTTGGCGTTTTTGAACAGTCTGTTCGTTTCGTTTATGTCCCTTTGGAGCTTTGTTATGTCCTCGCTCAGCTGAAACTGCATCGCGTCCTTTATAACGCACTCTCGTTTGAACACTTGGCATATCCATTTAAGTAGGGTTGTTAAACCAGATCCCAAGGGTGCTGAAACGAGGCATATCTTGAAGAACGGGGCTCCGTTTTTGTCCAAACGTAAGTGGTCCTGGAACTTTGCAGCTGTGTCCTGGAACTTGAGCACCTCCAAACGCGTGTTCTCGTTGTGCCTGTACGCGCGGAAAATGTGCAGCCAGGTGAGCAGGACCTCCACCTCGTCGTCCTCGAATAAGTGATCCATGGTGTTTGTGGAGTGATAATTAAAAATAATTACGGTATTTAAGCGGATAATACAATGTTGTGTTGTTTAGTTTCATTTACACAATTATTTGCAGATTTAACAAAAAAGGCTGATAATAGCATAAACTACGGTGTATTACCAATAATTACAACTAAATGCAGTAATTCCGCTTCAACTTATCAACGTTGAAATGTAAAATATAGTTACTCAAGTATAACAACCAAGTGTTTAAAAAACGAAAAAGACGAATTTATTCAGCAACTGCTTAAAGTGCGGAGACAACGAACCCACAATCGAAAAATAAAAAGCTGAAATAGATAAAATTCACGAACAAAGAATATTAAAAGACGATATCATTCAAGTAGAAGAATCACCTGACAGTACATGGGGCCTAGAAATAAAATAGGTTGCTCAAACTGCTCAAACACGGATTAGTACAGAATCATTTCGTACTAAAAAACTATTAGTCTTAGATTTAGATGAAACGTTAGTCCATTCTAGCTTTTAACCTGTAAACGATGCTGATTTGACAATGGAGCTAACGATTAATGAACCATCAGTCACAAAATACCAACTGTTCATATATCTTCGTCCATATTTAGATGAATTTTTGAAACAAATGTCAGAACTCTTTGAAATCTGTATTTTCACCGCTTCTATGTAAGTTTATTGTGATGCTGTGG
This sequence comes from Hexamita inflata, assembly GCA_963988835.1. Lineage (NCBI taxonomy): Eukaryota > Fornicata > Diplomonadida > Hexamitidae > Hexamita > Hexamita inflata. Next base: position 29,827 of record CAXDID010000684.1, read on the forward strand.
TTGATAAAATCGACCTGACGTAATTATGTAAGTATAGACTTTACAGAAATCATTGTACGTAAAAAGGACCAATATATGTTAAAGATATTAGTAGGTTAGGATTTGACTTAAAAGATGTTGTTATTATGGATAATTCTGCAATATCTTTTTCGATGTAACCAGAAAATGGTATCCTGTGTCCAGAATTCTTCAATGATAAAAAAGATACATATTTAAGGACTGTAATTCCATTTATGAAAGAAATAGCTGAAGCTGATGATGTTCGCGACGTTTTGAAAAAATGATTTTATTTCATTAATATTTAAATTAGTTAAGCAAATATAAATTAATAAAACAAATACAACACTATTTTAATCATCACTCTACCACACCTGTTTACGTTGTTTCCACCTAGATTTCTTGATGGGGATCCATCTTGACAGAATAATATCCATCTCCAGGCTTTACTGTTAACAATCCATCAATATATGCTTTAGCCATGGATTTCGGCTCAACTCGCTTTTAAGTCATTTGAGTCTCTTTGATTATTCTCATAAGTTCTTGTAAACCATCTGGAGTACTGAGTAAATCATTTCCTTCTTCATCAACAATGAATGGAAGTCCAGTAGGTGATTTTCTAAGTCGCATCAATTCTTAAGTTTACGACTGTTACAGTTATTTTCTAATATTTTCTTATTTCTTTTAAATTCTATCAAAATCTTGAACCTAAGCTTCCTTTAATTGTGCTCTTTGAGTTTTAAGACGTGCGATTGATGTTGACAATTCTACATCTAGCTTTTTATCAACGTTTTATAACTATCTAATTAATGATGTTTGATTTTCTTGGTCGCGTCTCTATATTTCTAATTATTCTAGAGCATCTGCTTTAATTCTGAATACATCGGCTTCTTTGTATTTTCCTTATTTCACAAGCATTTATTATGTTCTTCTAAAGTCTTATAATTATTTGCTTGGTCTAACTATGTTGATATCCATCTTTGATAAAATGTGTTGTTCTTCCATAGTTCTACGTTCAGCTTACTTCTATCGTATAGCTTATAAATCCTCTGCAGCTTTAAGTTCAAACTGCTCAGACTTATTTTTCCAAGCTTCTTCTCGTTCAATAGATTCTTCTTTCATTACTTATTCGAGTTGATCACATTCGGCTCTATGTCTCTCTTTTAGACGTAAAACTCTACCTCTTCTGTCTTGTTCACACAATTCAAGTAAACGCTTTTTACATCTCTCAGCTTCTATATAATTTTGTTCTCTTTCACACTTTTCAATGTGCTGTTGTAATTGTGTAATGAATAAGCATCTTGCTCTTATTTGGTCATCAGATTCCAAGGTTAATTAAGTTTGTGGGTCATAAGTAGCAGATAATGACATTATTTTGCGCTTAGGAGTGGGGTTACTATTAATAGATCGATAGTATGTGCAAAATATGGAATTAATAACCAGATTCCACATCAGAAATGATAAAACATTCCGCATCGCTACTTGCTCCAAATCGTGTTAGAAAAATTTTACAAATTGGAGTTGGAGCTTTTGCAACAGTTTACAAAGTTACTATGAATAATAATTACTATGCCCTCAAATAAATAGACTTAGAATAATCACCTGAAGAGTTATAATAGTGTCAAAGAGAAATTCTTACAATGTCACAGCTATCTAGTCCGTATATTATTCGATATTTCTAGTCTTATACTGAAGGATCATATCTAAATATTATAATGGAGTTGGGTGCGTGTTCACTGCATGATGTGATAAGATTGTAGCCTTTAACTGAAAAATAGGCGTCAGTTATAACTTGTAAAGTCCTTTAAGGACTTGAATACTTGCATCAGCATCAAATTGTGCACAGAGATATAAAACCATAGAATATTCTTTTATCTAGAGGTCGAATTTAGTTGTGTGATTTCGGTATTTCAGCTACCTTGTCAAACACAATCAATAAATCGTATACAGCGGTTGGAACGCCTCATTATGCAGCTCCAGAGTAAATCTCGGGTCATGGTGTGAATTGTTCAGCTGATATTTGGTCTGTTGGAATTGTAGTAATGCAGATGCTAATGCGACGTGTTCCCTACCAGGATGAGTCAATAATCAGCATTCTGTAATTAATCAGACAGAACAAATACAATCCGCTCACCCAGTTTACCGATTCATGTAAGCCTTCCAAATTCCTCTTGGCTTTCATTGAACAGTGTCTTGCTCCAGTTGAATCTAGGCCAACTGCTCAAGCTCTCCTTAAGCACCGGTTTATTCAAATGCATTTAAGAGCCGAATGCGGTTTGGACGACATTATTCAAGCAACAACGGACAACTTAAAAATGCAGCAGCCGAACGTTCCAGAACACACTGAGAAGGAGGTAAAATAATCCGAACCGGAGTGGGAGTTCAGCGAGGAGCAGAAACCGGAAGAAAAACATAACTTGGATTTGCTGAAAAAGGTGTTTGAAAAGGCGGGAGTGGAAATTGGAACGATAAACGAACAACAAGCTGAAGTTATAGTCAGAGAACTGAGGGGGTTCAAGGAACCGGTTCAGAAAGAAGGGCTCAAAATGAGCGGGCATGTGAGCCTTGACGGGGATCAGCTATCGGTACTCAGAGCAATAGAAGAAATATGATTATTAGGTATTATTAATATTATATATTGTAGATATTATATGATATTATTGCTAGCTGCATATAATGGTGTTTTTTCATAACTATCTGTTTTGAAAGTGTGGTTTCCAAGCGAATAAAACTATAAATGGAATATTAATGTATAACTGTTCACTGCATCTACTGCTGTTGAACTTCTGGTAACATTTCGATTGCGAAAATGTCAGACATAATGCTAAAGTTGCCGGCACCGTCACCTACCAATAAGAATGATTAACTGAAGATAGCACGGAGACCAGTTTGCTCAACAAGGTTACCAAGAACATTGATCATAACAGCGTCACCGGCTGGGCAAGCACAGATTGAAGTTGGGTTAATTTGAAGATCGCCAAGAGCAAATCTCGCGGAAAAGAGTTGATTAAGACCAGCATGATCTTTATATAATCTGCCATTATATACAGCATTGCATTGTGGCATATAATTATTAATTAAAGTAACTCTTTATTAACGAACAGAGAAAACGCTGTAGTAAAACTGTGTGAATTATTGAGCAAGAGTATCAAAATTCATTTTTGGTTGTGGAGTGGTATTACATGAAATTACATATTAATTGAGTATGTTATTTTTATTATTTACAGTTACTATGACAATACAGTGTAAATTACATTAAATAAAGAAATATTTTTTCATTCTGATCCTTCATCGTCATTTTCTTCCTCCTTTTCTACTTCCATTTTGTACTAATCTTTAAATTTTAAGATGTCAATTTTTTACATTCTGTGAAGAGGGGGAAGTCTGTGTTCAGTTTTATATGCTATGCTCTATCTTCTGAGCTAACTCTTTTGTTCTTTTAAGAACTCTGGCTCCATTAGTGGTTCAGTGATGTCAACCAAAGAGTGTCTTCTACGTTCCAGTCTGTTTTAAGAATATATTTAGTTCGAATAGATACTGTTAATTGGTAATCCAGTTGAACCGTCAAACAGACATTACGGAGCTCCCTTTGTTCTAATCAGTTCCTGGATGTTTGCACGAACTAGTATTTCCCATTCAACAAAATAAGCAGACTCTCCGTATTTATAACAGGCATAAATAGGATTCGTTTCCATTTCAGTTGTTGCTTTGGCTCGTGCAGCTATATCGTGTTCAGTCAAAATCGCTGAAGCTTGATATCTTTTGGAGTAATCAAATTACCCAAACTGTGGTAATTATGCAGGTGGTTCAACTGGAATATTAATTGAACAACTGTTTTAGTAAGTATGCGGTAGAAGATTAATTGAGTTGAGAGGTTTATTTTATGTTATTAATTTTGTTGAAACGAAATAATGTTAAGCTTGTCAGTATTTCCACTTCGCAAATAATTAACAAAATTCTCGAAAACGACTTCAACCATTTAATAGGTAAATTACTATTTTTGTGTTCAATATATATTAAAACATATTATTCGTATTTTAAATCACTTTATTCATTTTTTATAAATGTGTGTGTACCCTCTTATGTCATTTTATTCACTAATATGCGTTTTATAACACTCTGGACACAAATGATATCCTTTGCACGAACACACATATCTGCTATTACATTATTTGCAGCCGACACATTACGCACTTACTTTTGTATATACATGATAGTGTTTATATGCTTCTATTACTGGTTCTTTAATTGGGCTTACTGGTTGGTTACAACCTTCAATTTTTCGTGGTGTAGCTTTAATTTCATATTTTGTTAGATTTATTTTCATTTAATCAATTATGCTTTCAACATAATCCGTTATTTTAATTTCTTTATATTCTGGATGCAATAATTTCATCAAAGAAAACCCATTAACTAATATTACTTACATAAAATAAATAAACATCCTTGTGGTCCAACGAGTACATCGTCCTGGAAACTTAATATTTTTTGTAAGTTGGTCTACGTAATCAACTCCTTTATAATTATTATTGTAGTAACGAACTATTTCAGGTTGTTCTCTGGGAATACCACGAGAACTTACAAATTCTTACATTTAACAGGGTTATTTCACAAATTTTGATTTTGTATATATCATGGTTAAAGTTTTCTACTTTTTGCATTACCATTAATAATTAATTTTATGTAAGTAATATTAGTTAATGGGTTTTCTTTGATGAAATTATTGCATCCAGAATATAAAGAAATTAAAATAACGGATTATGTTGAAAGCATAATTGATTAAATGAAAATAAATCTAACAAAATATGAAATTAAAGCTACACCACGAAAAATTGAAGGTTGTAACCAACCAGTAGTAAGCCCAATTAAAGGACCAGTAATAGAAGCATATAAACACTATCATGTATATACAAAAGTAAGTGCGTAATGTGTCGGCTGCAAATAATGTAATAGCAGATATGTGTGTTCGTGCAAAGGATATCATTTGTGTCCAGAGTGTTATAAAACGCATATTAGTGAATAAAATGACATAAGAGGGTACACACACATTTATAAAAAATGAATAAAGTGATTTAAAATACGAATAATATGTTTTAATATATATTGAACACAAAAATAGTAATTTACCTATTAAATGGTTGAAGTCGTTTTCGAGAATTTTGTTAATTATTTGCGAAGTGGAAATACTGACAAGCTTAACATTATTTCGTTTCAACAAAATTAATAACATAAAATAAACCTCTCAACTCAATTAATCTTCTACCGCATACTTACTAAAACAGTTGTTCAATTAAACTCAAAATTTGCAATGGGCTGACCGATTCCTGTAAACTAATCAACCGAAACTTTCAAATTGTCGCTAAATTTATAGCCTTGGGGGTTCATGTAGTCAGACGAGCCAGTGGTTTCAGTAATTTCTTGGGCCATACTTTAAGACAATAGTAGGTTACAAACAGGTCAGGTAAACTTCAAATGATAAATTACATAATTCAGCTTGTATAATGTTATATTAATTTATTTCTTTTAATACTAGTACGAATCAAACCAAACTCATTCAATTTCCACAAAATTTGTTTACATATAATTAATTTGTCGCTATTTTAGCTTTCAGTTCATATTTTAGAATATTATGTTATTTCAGTCAAATTTTAGTGCATTGTTTCCACTCCAAAACCGCAAATGTCCTACAAACAGATGAAAGAGGAGAATGTGAGGAAGATTCTGCGCCTTCCTGTGAATTTTAGGAAAGAGCTGAACGAGGCTTTCGGCCTCTTCCTATCGAATCCGCTTTAGAGGTACCCGAATACCGAGGAGACGCCTCAGATTGAGCGTGATCTGTTTCAAAATCAGATTCAGTCTGTGAACTTGAAGACGATTCTGAGAGCACTCGGGTACGAACCGAGGAGAGACGAGCTCAAGAAACTGCTCATGTACGTTGACTCGAGCGACCAAATCGATATATTCCAGTTCCTTTTGATAATGATTAAGAAAATGGAACTGCCGGACACGAAAGAGGAACTGCTCAAAGCGTTCAGACTATTTGACAAACTGGACACTGGATACATCGGCATCGAAGAAATGAAAGCACTCAGCGCAGAATGCGGGTACAAATTCAACGACGCAGAAATCAACCAAATGATCGAAGAAGGAGACAGAGACCAAGACGGACTCATCAACGAAGAAGAATTCCTGAGAGTCATGAAACGGGGGAAGTGAGTTACATAAGATTAGATTACATAAGTTCTGAAAATAATTCAAAAATTAATATTTTTCTGTTAAATTATTAGTATTAAATTAAATAGTTAACACAAAGTCATAGAACTAGGGCTGTTATTGGATTATATCATACAACTTCGACCTGGGGCCGTTGTATAGTATACAAATGTATACAATATACAACCGTTAAATAATAGGTTGTATGAAGATCTAAATTTTTATTATTATATAGGCGAAAATGAATCTTGGCCACCCCCTACCTTGAAGTGAAATTGAAGTAAGAATCTTTTTGATATTATAAATATTCCTGATAGCTTTAATGTATATTTAATACAATTTTATATTTCGTCAACTCTTCTCTTGTCAAAAATTCTAAAATACATCAAATTCGTATATTGTTTTAGACGGTAATAGCTGAATACTTACAGTGTATGATAATGTACCAACAACATAAACTTTAAGTAACAGCTCAATAATATATTTTCACATTCTTCTACTTCAGAAACTAACTTAGATTATTGTAGTTAAACCTTCTAGCCCAGAAAGCCAATGACTATTTAAATATGTTGACTTATGTACTCCTAATTGTCCATTGCGATTATACGATTCCCAAACTGTTGTATTTTTCCAAAAGTTGATTTTTGTAACTAAAAATGAAATTCTTGAGCTCCAGAGGAATCAAGTGGGGTTCATAGTTATATGATATAATACTATATAGTAGTAATATATCGTTATTGGTAAATTGGCGTCAATTCGTGATTTACTAAAAAAATCAAATTGTGAAATAAATAATTTCGAGTATTTGTGAATCGTATCAGAGGCCACAAGTATAACTACCATGTATAGTTAGGGGTACATAAAGCAATATAATCACACAGTATACGGAGTTTTGCCTAGATGGTTTGCACTATTATGCAAGCTATCTGGTTAACATTAAATTTTGGCATTAATATTTAGTACTTATACCCATTACCTCCTTTACGTCAGAATTCATTTATTTGAGTGATCTCATACCACATGTAATTTAATTGAAGATTACGAAAATAATAATTTAATTCTAAATATTATATTTCTTTTATATGCACCTAATTAAATAATATAATCTCACGGGAGTCTATGCCTTCAGATGTAGTCAGTATAAATGATATAAATATGTTGTGTTAACACATACCGACAATCAATAACAATAACTGAAGAGTTTTGATTTTCATTATGAGTGGAAAAAAGTTGCTCCGTTCATAAAACGCCTGATGATTATAGAATTAATTCCACATCACTTAATGTCAGAAAACATTTCTGGTACCTAAGCGCTATAGACAAAATATAGTATATTAAATGTTTGAATTACTCCTTGATATCATTTTTAGGCATATAAAATATTTATATATATTTCAAATATTTTAAGTGAAGTGGGGAAATGGTATTTTATTATTTGTATAATACTATAATACGTCAATCTCCACAAAATAAATATAAGTGTAACGTGCTTTTAACGTCTGTTTTAACGCAAAAAACGTTAGAAATCCTTAACGTACGTTAGAAATGAAACGTTGGGTGGCTCTACAGAAAAGATACCTGAAGTAGTTGTAAGCCCGAATTAACAACGTGCTTATGAACTATTTATGGAACATTTCTATTGCGTTATGGTTTGGCGTTATGGAGTTGGCGAAACAATGGCTCTTGATGAGTTGTATCGAATGCTCTCAATAATGTTGACTATGTGTGTCCACTCAAATGCGAACATAAGGGATCATTGGAGTAATCTTCAACTATTATAGAATCCAATCATAAGGAGACTATGCCTGTTGATCAATTCCTGCAGTACTGATACAATCTTAGGTTCTGCGATGTAAAGAGCACTAATGTTCCAACTGAAGAAGAGGCAGCACTTGATAACGATGAAGATGGAGACTAGTCAACCAAGCATGAAGAGTATCTGTCTTATTCAACTAAGTACGAAATGGAAAAGAAGATAGTCCCAACTCTCATTAGAGTTCAAACATTCTCCAGGAAACTCCAAGATATATTGAAGTAAGCCTATGCAAAATTCATCCTAGCTAACAACAAGTTCAGGTACACCTAATTGATGAAAAAAGTTTCTTGTTTTTCAATGGAAGAGTTATATTCAAGGTTTTCAACCCAATGAAACCAGCTCGCTTTGGTATTGAATTAAAAGTTATCGCCTGCACCGATACGAACTACGTTATATGTTTTGAAATGTATTGTGGGTAACAAGATGGTCCTGAATACAAAACAGACAAAGATGGTACACTGACTGATAATGATAAACTCGTACGCAGGCTTCTATCGTAGGTAATGGAGTTGAACAAAAGAGGTAAGAACGATAAATAGATGGTTCTATATCTGGATAATGGTTATACATCAACCAGATTGGTGCAATAGCTTGATGCGATAAATGTTAGAGTATGTGGAACAATCTAATCTACTCGCATGGGTTTGACATAAGTATAAAAAGCATAACTCGATGATATGTAGAAGAAGATTTCTAAGTTGTACGTGAGGTCCCTAGAGAAATGCTCAAAGATACTCCAGATGCCAGTGTTGTGATATATCAGAGAGATATAGAATCTAAACCAGTTCATTAAATGAACTTCATTTTGTTTACACAACACCAGAGAAGACAAGTACGGTAGACCAAACAGCGTTGATCAATGTTTAAAATTGCCACGGTAGAGAAATAGAAAGAACTGTTGTGGCAGAGGAGCATTAATTTAGAACAGCTTCGACTTACCCTTATAATTTCAATATAGTATTGATTTTGAGTCCAACTTATTCAATAAATAAGTAAGTAGAAATCAAATTCTAGATTAGTTAGCTCAAAGGAAGCAACATATTCGTCCAACTTTGATATAACTTGTAAGCTTAAATCAGTTTTTATTGAAATGAAATTTAACCAAAATATCATTTAATACAGCTAGTTTCGGTCATTTGACATATTCCAAAATTTGTATGTTATAAATATAATATAAAGCATAATATTCCTGATTTCTGCCGCTTTGAAACAGAGACAGGTCGGAGAGTTAAACGGGTTACTGGCTTCCACCTGAGAAAATGTAAATACATAGGTGTAGGTTGTCCGAGAAGTAATACAGCCCGTCTACCAGCTGTTGCTGCTGCCACCAGAATCTCCGCCAGAAGTAGCTGGCAGCCACACGGCCAGTAGCACACTGGCTGCACATAATAACATTACGCCTGGCTTGCAGAGGAGAGGTTTAGGATGTAATCCAAGAGCACACGCCTCGCAGTTTTCTGGAGAGGACACATACGGTTTCAGACTGCGACTGCATTCTGTCACTGGCGTTCACCACATCCATCGCAGAACAGGCGTAAAGAAAAAGAGCGGAAATCGGGCAGCTAGATACATTCGGCTTCTTGCGATTTCTTGAAATATTTGCAAGTTACATGAAAAATTAAAATGATATATAGAACGCAATTCGCTAAAGCGACACAAAATTCACTTTGACTCTATTCTCGCAAAAATGAATCTGGTCCGAATCTGACACGAACATATATTTGGAAACAAAAAGAGTCCGGCGACACGCGAGACTAACTATTCCAGAGTTATCTTTATCCGCCAGGCATCCGGCCTGGCCATGGAGGCCTGCCACAGAAACGCGGGCGTTGGACTCGTGGAAGAACAGCAGACGGCCGCACGAACGTCTGGAACGATGAACACAGACGCCATGCCGCCGTTTCGGAGCATAATATTCCTGATTTCTGCCGCTTTGAAACAGAGACAGGTCGGAGAGTTAAACGGGTTACTGGCTTCCACCTGAGAAAATGTAAATACATAGGTGTAGGTTGTCCGAGAAGTAATACAGCCCGTCTACCAGCTGTTGCTGCTGCCACCAGAATCTCCGCCAGAAGTAGCTGGCAGCCACACGGCCAGTAGCACACTGGCTGCACATAATAACATTACGCCTGGCTTGCAGAGGAGAGGTTTAGGATGTAATCCAAGAGCACACGCCTCGCAGTTTTCTGGAGAGGACACATACGGTTTCAGACTGCGACTGCATTCTGTCACTGGCGTTCACCACATCCATCGCAGAACAGGCGTAAAGAAAAAGAGCGGAAATCGGGCAGCTAGATACATTCGGCTTCTTGCGATTTCTTGAAATATTTGCAAGTTACATGAAAAATTAAAATGATATATAGAACGCAATTCGCTAAAGCGACACAAAATTCACTTTGACTCTATTCTCGCAAAAATGAATCTGGTCCGAATCTGACACGAACATATATTTGGAAACAAAAAGAGTCCGGCGACACGCGAGACTAACTATTCCAGAGTTATCTTTATCCGCCAGACATCCGGCCTGGCCATGGAGGCCTGCCACAGAAACGCGGGCGTTGGACTCGTGGAAGAACAGCAGACGGCCGCACGAACGTCTGGAACGATGAACACAGACGCCATGCCGCCGTTTCGGAGCATAATATTCCTGATTTCTGCCGCTTTGAAACAGAGACAGGTCGGAGAGTTAAACGGGTTACTGGCTTCCACCTGAGAAAATGTAAATACATAGGTGTAGGTTGTCCGAGAAGTAATACAGCCCGTCTACCAGCTGTTGCTGCTGCCACCAGAATCTCCGCCAGAAGTAGCTGGCAGCCACCTGTATATGGCGTGAAATTAATAATTAAAGTTATACAACCTCTTACTAGTACATAAATTATATTGGGTTGCCTCTATTTTTTATTTTTATTTTTCAAAAACCTCTGTGGGTGTTTAAGGATTAACTGAAAGAGAAAGAGATTTATATGAAAATATATGTTATTTAATATAAATTATATTAGTGGACAACTGATTGGTTAATTTTGTTTTGAAAGTGGAAGCGTAAGTGTGTACGAACATATGTTTCGCGTTCGAAAGTCTCAATAAAGTCTGTTTGTACCGTTTCGAGGAAGTGAAATTTGTATATTATTATAATTGCACTAATATAATATTTAAATATTTTTAAATACTGATGCTGCTAAAATTTGTATTAGTGAATTTTTGAAATGTATTTGTGTTTCTAAGTTTATATTTGCAGATTGAAATGATTTATGAGACGAAGAATGGAATTATTAAATCAGGCCTTAGCATAGTGGGTAACAGTTAATATTATTAAAATGCTGTGATTAATAAAATTAATTTATATTATGTATTTATATTCTTTAGTATAACGAAGATTTTCCATGTACAGAATTTTCCACGTCAAACGGGAAATGCCAAATTTTCATCACTTTTTAATATCGTGTGGTATAACAACTGAAGTTCTCACATTGTTGATATATTAGATCACATAATATTTGTTGATTATCATTTTTAACCAGAGTATTAAAATTTGCAAAAGATTGAATATTTACGGATGTTACTTTAAAGACTTTCACAAAGGAAATAGTCTGTTCTATAATCATTTTAACCTCCAATATAATATATTACTGAACTTTAACAGTTAAAGTTAATTGATGCTTATTGTAGTTACTCCAATTCTAAATCCAGTTATAAAGTAGTAAATAAATGTTAGCTTTTGTAAATTAAAATGAAGAATGTTGAGGGTCCTTCCATCATAATTTCTGTCAAACTTTATACAAGTTGAGCTCAAAAATGAGATTTTGTGACCAAGATTTACAAAAATGGAAATATAGAGGTAGTTCGAGTGAAGCTGGTAACTGGTCCTAATAATAATTATTATTGTTATTATTATTGTTCAATGGCAAGATTCTCAAATACGGAGACACGTATGGCGATAATCGGGTGATTCCACTCGTTCTTCGTTACAACGGTTCTGTGTACGAGAAATCATGAATATGCTAACAATATTCCTGCCAGAGATCACGGACTCCTTCCTATGCAAACACTGCTGTCTTGCAGTAGCGCGCTAACGAAGAAGCAAAGCTGCAGTACACCAGCTTGATCACTAATGCTCTGCATGAAGGCAGCACCGCGACCAAGTAAGGTTAGAGAGACCGTCAAGCTACCGAAAGAAGGGCACCGCGAGCGCCGCCAGGCCTCGAGGGTGTGGGAGCAAGGCAAGAAGACGAACGCTGGATCAGACGGGCTCAGTGTAACAGTCGAGAATTGAAGACTTAGAACATAAGTGAGAAAAATTTAATATTATAGTAATTTATAAATTACTTGATGGTGGGCCAATGCTTCTATTAGCTTTTAAAATTCATCTTTTATCAAATTTTCAAGATGATTTTTGACACAGAAAGATAAATTTTTTAACGTCTTTTCTAAGTACAGACACGTTTTCATCTACTTAAAAGTGAAGTCAGAGGTAAAATTGGGTCATTTCCTGGAAACTACTACACCTAAATCGCAATAAAAATGGTTCTAATTTTTGGTTAACACGAGATTCAAAAAAGCAAAAATACGTAAGTTTAGACACAAATTGTACTTCTTTGAATTGCAAGAACGATATTTTCCATGAGCTAATTTGTAAACAGCTTCAAAGAAATCACAACACATGATTACTTTGTTAGATAGTTGTGGTTAGTATAATACTAACTTAGTATTGTTGATATGATTACAGTGAAGTGAGTACTATGAAGAAAATATAATCAATACAATCTAAACTTATCCATTAGGTCATTATATTATAACTAAATTTAACTGTTACCATTATATTGCAAAAATAAGTCGTTATATGAGTAGATTTATGAACTACAATAAATTATAACAATAGTTTTAGTTAAATTGAAATCAGCTATTACTAATCAAAATATATCACTCATTTACATTATTTCCATTACATCTTACAAACCCAGTTGCATAACACGTACACAATCCAGCAAAATATTATGTCCCAACTGCAGTGCACGGGCAGTCATTGTATACAGGCATTTTACTATCACCACACAAGCATTGATTTCCAATTATTATTGTACCAGGAGTACTACATTTACACGAACCTGCATACATACTTGCTCCAGTTATACATTTACATTGAGTTCCGTCGAAAGTAGCACCTGGAGCAGTACAAACGCAGGCGCCTCCTTGATAAGTGGTACCGGACACAGTGCATTTACATTGAGTTCCGTCGAAAGTAGCACCTGGAGCAGTACAAACGCAGGCGCCTCCTTGATAAGTGGTACCGGACACAGTGCATTTACATTGAGTTCCGTCGAAAGTAGCACCTGGAGCAGTACAAACGCAGGCGCCTCCTTGATAAGTGGTACCGGACACAGTGCATTTACATTGAGTTCCGTCGAAAGTAGCACCTGGAGCAGTACAAACACAGGCGCCTCCTTGATAAGTGGTACCGGACGCAGTGCATTTACATTGAGTTCCATCAAAAGTAGCACCTGGAGCGGTACAAACGCAGGCGCCTCCTTGATAAGTGGTACCGGACGCAGTGCATTTACATTGAGTTCCATCAAAAGTAGCACCTGGAGCAGTACAAACGCAGGCGCCTCCTTGATAAGTGGTACCGGACGCAGTGCATTTACATTGAGTTCCGTCGAAAGTAGCACCTGGAGCAGTACAAACGCAGGCGCCTCCTTGATAAGTGGTACCGGACGCAGTGCATTTACATTGAGTTCCATCAAAAGTAGCACCTGGAGCAGTACAAACGCAGGCGCCTCCTTGATAAGTGGTACCGGACGCAGTGCATTTACATTGAGTTCCATCAAAAGTAGCACCTGGAGCAGTACAAACGCAGGCGCCTCCTTGATAAGTGGTACCGGACGCAGTGCATTTACATTGAGTTCCATCAAAAGTAGCACCTGGAGCAGTACAAACGCAGGCGCCTTCTTGATAAGTGGTACCGGACGCAGTGCATTTACATTGAGTTCCATCAAAAGTAGCACCTGGAGCAGTACAAACGCAGGCGCCATTTTGTGTTATTGTGCCTGATGGACATGATATATAACTGCAGGACCCATTTGTTTAATATTTACCATCAGCATTAATGCAATTTAATTAGAAAAGGATATTTTCTATTACTTACTACATCGTATTAATCTATAAATATTATGATAAAATAGTTTGCTGAAGACTTGACATATTTTATTATATAGAATTATTTACATCAATTAATGATATATTTAACGCAGTTATATTTGTCTTTAAATCCAAAACTTCGGTTTCTATATAATTAATTGAATTATTAATATCTGCAATGGAGCTGTCAAGTGCTGTTATGTTGTTATATATTCTCCAATCTAAGATGGAAGAGTTTTGCATAATATAACTCTCAAGAATACTGGAGTTAGCTTTGATGTTATTGGTCAACTTGGTCACGTTTCCGAATATTTTGTCATCCAAAACAGTTATATTTTGCTATAAATTATACTGCAACTGAGAATAATTGGATTAGATTTAGGTTTCCAAAAAATACTACGTATTTTGCACCAGTGATTACAACTGACTAGTATTCCGAGCGATATTTGAATCCAAAACTTTGAACTCGCTTTCCAGCTGAGTTATATTTTGTTTGATAATTTTAATATCTTCTTCCGAATTTAATATCATTTCAATAACGTTCAAGCAACCTGATTGCTCCCTGAGATAACCCTCAGCACAAACACATTAATTATTCACAAATTCAAATGGGAATACGCATTACATCATGTAATCGATTTCTTGTCCATATTATATAGGATCTACACAAAGACCATAAACCATTTTTAAGTTGTCACAAATGTCTTCACAACGATGTTGTATAGTTCCGTTTAAAATAATAGCGGCACTTTGATTACCAACTTAAGATGCGTTGTAAATGCACAATATTAAATTATTAATATTAATTATGATGGGTGATAATGCAAATGATGCAATATATCCATTATATCCACTATTTAACATGTTTGTTCCACTTATCTTACAGTCAACTATCGAAATATTTACATCTTCATTAATTACATTTACCACACCGGAAGAATTAGCACTTGTCATTCTATACTAAACAAACGATTATTCAATGTATAGTAAAGTATTTGCTTAAATTAAAATACCAGATAGCTATTTACCTGTTGCTATGAAAACTAAAGAACATTTAAATATGTTGACATTACATTTAATACATATTAAAGCACCTTGGAATACATTGAAATTTAAACTAATATTTAAAGATGAGTCTATAATTTATGTATCATTATTTAATCCAAATAGGACAAAAACATTCACATCAAAATTATAAACTTAAAGATCAATAACTGATTATTTAGTTGATTCTGTATATAAAAATAACTAAGTATTTAATTTTTGTTATAAATACAAATTGTTTTCTAATTTAATATTATTAATATTAATTGATTTTTAACAAAAATTATACGTATTACTATTTACTTATATACTATTAAGACATCTTGTTTAAATATAATTATATTGTAGTTATTTAAATTATAATATAGAAGCTATCATGTTATTAAAGAATATAAAAACCAAAGCTAAGAATAAACAACAAGCTTTCGGTCGTACTTTTGGTTTGGCCTCGAGAGTGTTGGAGCAAGGTGAAAGTAATAAGTGCTACACAGACATGTGCACGCTCATAAACTGGATAGATTGGGTGAACCTGTATTATAATAAGTCAATATAATATTAAATGATTAATAATAATAGAAGGTAGGTAGATCCAAATAGAAATACTCTAACCTTGAGAGGAACCTTGGAAAACTATCTTAACAATTTGTAGAAATTTTAAAATCTAAAAGTTACATTTAAAGGTACTAAACTTAATTTTATTTAGTAAAATGGCATGGTACAATAATAATTGGAAATCAATGCTTGTGTGGTGATAGTAAAATGCCTGTATACAATGACTGCCCGTGCACTGCAGTTGGGACATAATATTTTGCTGGATTGTGTACGTGTTATGCAACTGGGTTTGTAAGATGTAATGGAAATAATGTAAATGAGTGATATATTTTGATTAGTAATAGCTGATTTCAATTTAACTAAAACTATTGTTATAATTTATTGTAGTTCATAAATCTACTCATATAACGACTTATTTTTGCAATATAATGGTAACAGTTAAATTTAGTTATAATATAATGACCTAATGGATAAGTTTAGATTGTATTGATTATATTTTCTTCATAGTACTCACTTCACTGTAATCATATCAACAATACTAAGTTAGTATTATACTAACCACAACTATCTAACAAAGTAATCATGTGTTGTGATTTCTTTGAAGCTGTTTACAAATTAGCTCATGGAAAATATCGTTCTTGCAATTCAAAGAAGTACAATTTGTGTCTAAACTTACGTATTTTTGCTTTTTTGAATCTCGTGTTAACCAAAAATTAGAACCATTTTTATTGCGATTTAGGTGTAGTAGTTTCCAGGAAATGACCCAATTTTACCTCTGACTTCACTTTTAAGTAGATGAAAACGTGTCTGTACTTAGAAAAGACGTTAAAAAATTTATCTTTCTGTGTCAAAAATCATCTTGAAAATTTGATAAAAGATGAATTTTAAAAGCTAATAGAAGCATTGGCCCACCATCAAGTAATTTATAAATTACTATAATATTAAATTTTTCTCACTTATGTTCTAAGTCTTCAATTCTCGACTGTTACACTGAGCCCGTCTGATCCAGCGTTCGTCTTCTTGCCTTGCTCCCACACCCTCGAGGCCTGGCGGCGCTCGCGGTGCCCTTCTTTCGGTAGCTTGACGGTCTCTCTAACCTTACTTGGTCGCGGTGCTGCCTTCATGCAGAGCATTAGTGATCAAGCTGGTGTACTGCAGCTTTGCTTCTTCGTTAGCGCGCTACTGCAAGACAGCAGTGTTTGCATAGGAAGGAGTCCGTGATCTCTGGCAGGAATATTGTTAGCATATTCATGATTTCTCGTACACAGAACCGTTGTAACGAAGAACGAGTGGAATCACCCGATTATCGCCATACGTGTCTCCGTATTTGAGAATCTTGCCATTGAACAATAATAATAACAATAATAATTATTATTAGGACCAGTTACCAGCTTCACTCGAACTACCTCTATATTTCCATTTTTGTAAATCTTGGTCACAAAATCTCATTTTTGAGCTCAACTTGTATAAAGTTTGACAGAAATTATGATGGAAGGACCCTCAACATTCTTCATTTTAATTTACAAAAGCTAACATTTATTTACTACTTTATAACTGGATTTAGAATTGGAGTAACTACAATAAGCATCAATTAACTTTAACTGTTAAAGTTCAGTAATATATTATATTGGAGGTTAAAATGATTATAGAACAGACTATTTCCTTTGTGAAAGTCTTTAAAGTAACATCCGTAAATATTCAATCTTTTGCAAATTTTAATACTCTGGTTAAAAATGATAATCAACAAATATTATGTGATCTAATATATCAACAATGTGAGAACTTCAGTTGTTATACCACACGATATTAAAAAGTGATGAAAATTTGGCATTTCCCGTTTGACGTGGAAAATTCTGTACATGGAAAATCTTCGTTATACTAAAGAATATAAATACATAATATAAATTAATTTTATTAATCACAGCATTTTAATAATATTAACTGTTACCCACTATGCTAAGGCCTGATTTAATAATTCCATTCTTCGTCTCATAAATCATTTCAATCTGCAAATATAAACTTAGAAACACAAATACATTTCAAAAATTCACTAATACAAATTTTAGCAGCATCAGTATTTAAAAATATTTAAATATTATATTAGTGCAATTATAATAATATACAAATTTCACTTCCTCGAAACGGTACAAACAGACTTTATTGAGACTTTCGAACGCGAAACATATGTTCGTACACACTTACGCTTCCACTTTCAAAACAAAATTAACCAATCAGTTGTCCACTAATATAATTTATATTAAATAACATATATTTTCATATAAATCTCTTTCTCTTTCAGTTAATCCTTAAACACCCACAGAGGTTTTTGAAAAATAAAAATAAAAAATAGAGGCAACCCAATATAATTTATGTACTAGTAAGAGGTTGTATAACTTTAATTATTAATTTCACGCCATATACAGGTGGCTGCCAGCTACTTCTGGCGGAGATTCTGGTGGCAGCAGCAACAGCTGGTAGACGGGCTGTATTACTTCTCGGACAACCTACACCTATGTATTTACATTTTCTCAGGTGGAAGCCAGTAACCCGTTTAACTCTCCGACCTGTCTCTGTTTCAAAGCGGCAGAAATCAGGAATATTATGCTCCGAAACGGCGGCATGGCGTCTGTGTTCATCGTTCCAGACGTTCGTGCGGCCGTCTGCTGTTCTTCCACGAGTCCAACGCCCGCGTTTCTGTGGCAGGCCTCCATGGCCAGGCCGGATGTCTGGCGGATAAAGATAACTCTGGAATAGTTAGTCTCGCGTGTCGCCGGACTCTTTTTGTTTCCAAATATATGTTCGTGTCAGATTCGGACCAGATTCATTTTTGCGAGAATAGAGTCAAAGTGAATTTTGTGTCGCTTTAGCGAATTGCGTTCTATATATCATTTTAATTTTTCATGTAACTTGCAAATATTTCAAGAAATCGCAAGAAGCCGAATGTATCTAGCTGCCCGATTTCCGCTCTTTTTCTTTACGCCTGTTCTGCGATGGATGTGGTGAACGCCAGTGACAGAATGCAGTCGCAGTCTGAAACCGTATGTGTCCTCTCCAGAAAACTGCGAGGCGTGTGCTCTTGGATTACATCCTAAACCTCTCCTCTGCAAGCCAGGCGTAATGTTATTATGTGCAGCCAGTGTGCTACTGGCCGTGTGGCTGCCAGCTACTTCTGGCGGAGATTCTGGTGGCAGCAGCAACAGCTGGTAGACGGGCTGTATTACTTCTCGGACAACCTACACCTATGTATTTACATTTTCTCAGGTGGAAGCCAGTAACCCGTTTAACTCTCCGACCTGTCTCTGTTTCAAAGCGGCAGAAATCAGGAATATTATGCTCCGAAACGGCGGCATGGCGTCTGTGTTCATCGTTCCAGACGTTCGTGCGGCCGTCTGCTGTTCTTCCACGAGTCCAACGCCTGCGTTTCTGCGGCAGGTTCTCCATGGCCAGGCCGGATGCCTGGCGGATAAAGATAACTTGGAATAGTTAGTCTGCGTGTCGCCGGACTCTTTGTTTCCAAATATATGTCGTGTGTCAGATTCGACCAGATCTTTGCGAGAATAGAGTCAAAAGGGAATTTTGTGTCGCTTTAGCGAATTGCGTTCTATATATCATTTAATTTTTCATGTAACTTGCAAATATTTCAAGAAATCGTAAGAAGCCGAATGCATCTAGTTGCCCGATTTCCGCCTTTTTCTTTACGCCTGTTCTGCGATGGATGTGTGGTGAACGCCAGTGACAGAATGCAGTCGCAGTCTGAAACTGTATGTGTCCTCTCCAGAAAACTGCGAGGCGTGTGCTCTTGGATTACATCCTAAACCTCCTCTGCAAGCCAGGCGTAATAAAGAGTTATGTGCAGCCAGTGTGCTACTTGTCGTGTGTGGCCAGCAGCCACTTCTGGCGGAGATTCTGTAGGCAGCAGCAACAGCTGGTAGACGGCTGTATTACTTCTCGGACAACCTACCACCTATGTATTTACATTTTCAGGTGGAAGCCAGTAACCTGTTTAACTCTCCGGACCCGTCTCTGTTTCAAAGCGGTAGGAAATCAGGAATATTATGCTCCGAAACGGCGGCATGGCGTCTGTGTTCATCGTTCCAGACGTTCGTGCGGCCGTCTGCTGTTCTTCCACGAGTCCAACGCCCGCGTTTCTGTGGCAGGCCTCCATGGCCAGGCCGGATGCCTGGCGGATAAAGATAACTCTGGAATAGTTAGTCTCGCGTGTCGCCGGACTCTTTTTGTTTCCAAATATATGTTCGTGTCAGATTCGGACCAGATTCATTTTTGCGAGAATAGAGTCAAAGTGAATTTTGTGTCGCTTTAGCGAATTGCGTTCTATATATCATTTTAATTTTTCATGTAACTTGCAAATATTTCAAGAAATCGCAAGAAGCCGAATGTATCTAGCTGCCCGATTTCCGCTCTTTTTCTTTACGCCTGTTCTGCGATGGATGTGGTGAACGCCAGTGACAGAATGCAGTCGCAGTCTGAAACCGTATGTGTCCTCTCCAGAAAACTGCGAGGCGTGTGCTCTTGGATTACATCCTAAACCTCTCCTCTGCAAGCCAGGCGTAATGTTATTATGTGCAGCCAGTGTGCTACTGGCCGTGTGGCTGCCAGCTACTTCTGGCGGAGATTCTGGTGGCAGCAGCAACAGCTGGTAGACGGGCTGTATTACTTCTCGGACAACCTACACCTATGTATTTACATTTTCTCAGGTGGAAGCCAGTAACCCGTTTAACTCTCCGACCTGTCTCTGTTTCAAAGCGGCAGAAATCAGGAATATTATGCTCCGAAACGGCGGCATGGCGTCTGTGTTCATCGTTCCAGACGTTCGTGCGGCCGTCTGCTGTTCTTCCACGAGTCCAACGCCTGCGTTTCTGTGGCAGGCCTCCATGGCCAGGCCGGATGCCTGGCGGATAAAGATAACTCTGGAATAGTTAGTCTCGCGTGTCGCCGGACTCTTTTTGTTTCCAAATATATGTTCGTGTCAGATTCGGACCAGATTCATTTTTGCGAGAATAGAGTCAAAGTGAATTTTGTGTCGCTTTAGCGAATTGCGTTCTATATATCATTTTAATTTTTCATGTAACTTGCAAATATTTCAAGAAATCGCAAGAAGCCGAATGTATCTAGCTGCCCGATTTCCGCTCTTTTTCTTTACGCCTGTTCTGCGATGGATGTGGTGAACGCCAGTGACAGAATGCAGTCGCAGTCTGAAACCGTATGTGTCCTCTCCAGAAAACTGCGAGGCGTGTGCTCTTGGATTACATCCTAAACCTCTCCTCTGCAAGCCAGGCGTAATGATTATGTGCAGCCAGTGTGCTACTTGCCGTGTGGCCACCAGCCACTTCTGGCGGAGATTCTGTAGGCAGCAGCAACAGCTGGTAGACGGCTGTATTACTTCTCGGACAACCTACACCTATGTATTTACATTTCTCAGGTGGAAGCCAGTAACCCGTTTAACTCTCCGACCCGTCTCTGTTTCAAAGCGGCAGAAATCAGGAATATTATGCTCCGAAACGGCGGCATGGCGTCTGTGTTCATCGTTCCAGACGTTCGTGCGGCCGTCTGCTGTTCTTCCACGAGTCCAACGCCCGCGTTTCTGCGGCAGGCCTCCATGGCCAGGCCGGATGCCTGGCGGATAAAGATAACTTGGAATAGTTAGTCTGCGTGTCGCCGGACTCTTTGTTTCCAAATATATGTCGTGTCAGATTCGACCAGATCTTTGCGAGAATAGAGTCAAAAGTGAATTTTGTGTCGCTTTAGCGAATTGCGTTCTATATATCATTTAATTTTTCATGTAACTTGCAAATATTTCAAGAAATCGCAAGAAGCCGAATGCATCTAGCTGCCCGATTTCCGCCTTTTTCTTTACGCCTGTTCTGCGATGGATGTGGTGAACGCCAGTGACAGAATGCAGTCGCAGTCTGAAACCGTATGTGTCCTCTCCAGAAAACTGCGAGGCGTGTGCTCTTGGATTACATCCTAAACCTCCTCTGCAAGCCAGGCGTAATAAAGATTATGTGCAGCCAGTGTGCTACTTGCCGTGTGGCCACCAGCCACTTCTGGCGGAGATTCTGTAGGCAGCAGCAACAGCTGGTAGACGGCTGTATTACTTCTCGGACAACCTACCACCTATGTATTTACATTTTCAGGTGGAAGCCAGTAACCCGTTTAACTCTCCGACCCGTCTCTGTTTCAAAGCGGCAGAAATCAGAATATTATGCCCGAAACGGCGGCATGGCGCTCTGTGTTCATCATCCCAGACGTTCGTGCGGCCGTCTGCTGTTCTCTCCACAGAGTCCAACGCCCGCGTTTCTGCGGCAGGTTCCATGGCCAGGCCGGATGCCTGGCGGATAAAGATAACTCTGGAATAGTTAGTCTCGCGTGTCGCCCTCTAATTTTCGCTCTCCAAATATATGTTCGTGTCAGATTCGGACCAGATTCATTTTTGCGAGAATAGAGTCAAAGTGAATTTTGTGTCGCTTTAGCGAATTGCGTTCTATATATCATTTTAATTTTTCATGTAACTTGCAAATATTTCAAGAAATCGCAAGAAGCCGAATGTATCTAGCTGCCCGATTTCCGCTCTTTTTCTTTACGCCTGTTCTGCGATGGATGTGGTGAACGCCAGTGACAGAATGCAGTCGCAGTCTGAAACCGTATGTGTCCTCTCCAGAAAACTGCGAGGCGTGTGCTCTTGGATTACATCCTAAACCTCTCCTCTGCAAGCCAGGCGTAATGTTATTATGTGCAGCCAGTGTGCTACTGGCCGTGTGGCTGCCAGCTACTTCTGGCGGAGATTCTGGTGGCAGCAGCAACAGCTGGTAGACGGGCTGTATTACTTCTCGGACAACCTACACCTATGTATTTACATTTTCTCAGGTGGAAGCCAGTAACCCGTTTAACTCTCCGACCTGTCTCTGTTTCAAAGCGGTAGAAATCAGGAATATTATGCTCCGAAACGGCGGCATGGCGTCTGTGTTCATCGTTCCAGACGTTCGTGCGGCCGTCTGCTGTTCTTCCACGAGTCCAACGCCTGCGTTTCTGTGGCAGGCCTCCATGGCCAGGCCGGATGCCTGGCGGATAAAGATAACTCTGGAATAGTTAGTCTCGCGTGTCGCCGGACTCTTTTTGTTTCCAAATATATGTTCGTGTCAGATTCGGACCAGATTCATTTTTGCGAGAATAGAGTCAAAGTGAATTTTGTGTCGCTTTAGCGAATTGCGTTCTATATATCATTTTAATTTTTCATGTAACTTGCAAATATTTCAAGAAATCGCAAGAAGCCGAATGTATCTAGCTGCCCGATTTGAATTTTCCTCTTAATGTTAAGTTCGCCGGATTATTTTTCAATGATTATTAAATAACTATTCATTAAAAATTATCATATATTAGCTCAATCCATTTAATTTCATGCATTAAGACTATATAATGTGAATAAAATGTAATAAAATCGTCAATAATAAAATGTCCATATAAATAGTAAAGAAAGCGTATGAGGCAATTAGTCTAACGGTAGTAGCGTGGATTTAAGGGTCATCTGTACTGGTTCAATCCTCATACGAGTCATTTTTTACTTTTTCAGTCATATAATTATGTGATATATAACCTTATTATATATATTAAATAACTATCACTTACTAATATTGGTATGATATTGTAATAATATAAGACTATACTTACCTAAATATTGTATTCAGTCATTATACTATCATTCTTTGAATTCAATTCCGGTAAAACTAACATTGTTACGATGACTCGCCCGATTTCCGCTCTTTTTCTTTACGCCTGTTCTGCGATGGATGTGGTGAACGCCAGTGACAGAATGCAGTCGCAGTCTGAAACCGTATGTGTCCTCTCCAGAAAACTGCGAGGCGTGTGCTCTTGGATTACATCCTAAACCTCTCCTCTGCAAGCCAGGCGTAATGTTATTATGTGCAGCCAGTGTGCTACTGGCCGTGTGGCTGCCAGCTACTTCTGGCGGAGATTCTGGTGGCAGCAGCAACAGCTGGTAGACGGGCTGTATTACTTCTCGGACAACCTACACCTATGTATTTACATTTTCTCAGGTGGAAGCCAGTAACCCGTTTAACTCTCCGACCTGTCTCTGTTTCAAAGCGGCAGAAATCAGGAATATTATGCTCCGAAACGGCGGCATGGCGTCTGTGTTCATCGTTCCAGACGTTCGTGCGGCCGTCTGCTGTTCTTCCACGAGTCCAACGCCTGCGTTTCTGTGGCAGGCCTCCATGGCCAGGCCGGATGCCTGGCGGATAAAGATAACTCTGGAATAGTTAGTCTCGCGTGTCGCCGGACTCTTTTTGTTTCCAAATATATGTTCGTGTCAGATTCGGACCAGATTCATTTTTGCGAGAATAGAGTCAAAGTGAATTTTGTGTCGCTTTAGCGAATTGCGTTCTATATATCATTTTAATTTTTCATGTAACTTGCAAATATTTCAAGAAATCGCAAGAAGCCGAATGTATCTAGCTGCCCGATTTCCGCTCTTTTTCTTTACGCCTGTTCTGCGATGGATGTGGTGAACGCCAGTGACAGAATGCAGTCGCAGTCTGAAACCGTATGTGTCCTCTCCAGAAAACTGCGAGGCGTGTGCTCTTGGATTACATCCTAAACCTCTCCTCTGCAAGCCAGGCGTAATGTTATTATGTGCAGCCAGTGTGCTACTGGCCGTGTGGCTGCCAGCTACTTCTGGCGGAGATTCTGGTGGCAGCAGCAACAGCTGGTAGACGGGCTGTATTACTTCTCGGACAACCTACACCTATGTATTTACATTTTCTCAGGTGGAAGCCAGTAACCCGTTTAACTCTCCGACCTGTCTCTGTTTCAAAGCGGCAGAAATCAGGAATATTATGCTCCGAAACGGCGGCATGGCGTCTGTGTTCATCGTTCCAGACGTTCGTGCGGCCGTCTGCTGTTCTTCCACGAGTCCAACGCCTGCGTTTCTGTGGCAGGCCTCCATGGCCAGGCCGGATGCCTGGCGGATAAAGATAACTCTGGAATAGTTAGTCTCGCGTGTCTCCGGACTCTTTTTGTTTCCAAATATATGTTCGTGTCAGATTCGGACCAGATTCATTTTTGCGAGAATAGAGTCAAAGTGAATTTTGTGTCGCTTTAGCGAATTGCGTTCTATATATCATTTTAATTTTTCATGTAACTTGCAAATATTTCAAGAAATCGCAAGAAGCCGAATGTATCTAGCTGCCCGATTTCCGCTCTTTTTCTTTACGCCTGTTCTGCGATGGATGTGGTGAACGCCAGTGACAGAATGCAGTCGCAGTCTGAAACCGTATGTGTCCTCTCCAGAAAACTGCGAGGCGTGTGCTCTTGGATTACATCCTAAACCTCTCCTCTGCAAGCCAGGCGTAATGTTATTATGTGCAGCCAGTGTGCTACTGGCCGTGTGGCTGCCAGCTACTTCTGGCGGAGATTCTGGTGGCAGCAGCAACAGCTGGTAGACGGGCTGTATTACTTCTCGGACAACCTACACCTATGTATTTACATTTTCTCAGGTGGAAGCCAGTAACCCGTTTAACTCTCCGACCTGTCTCTGTTTCAAAGCGGCAGAAATCAGGAATATTATGCTTTATATTATATTTATAACATACAAATTTTGGAATATGTCAAATGACCGAAACTAGCTGTATTAAATGATATTTTGGTTAAATTTCATTTCAATAAAAACTGATTTAAGCTTACAAGTTATATCAAAGTTGGACGAATATGTTGCTTCCTTTGAGCTAACTAATCTAGAATTTGATTTCTACTTACTTATTTATTGAATAAGTTGGACTCAAAATCAATACTATATTGAAATTATAAGGGTAAGTCGAAGCTGTTCTAAATTAACTCTATTTATTAATGATCACTTACATCCGAACTAAGAAGTACTACATACTGCTAAATTATATGCTACAACAATACATGAGCATTAAGTATTAGTAACTCAAATTAAAATTTTTCAGTTTTGGCTAGCAGCGGTAGTGAGAAAATAATTTATTAATACTTGTTTAAGATCCATTTATATGCAGTAGCCAGACCTCGTAAAGCTAGCTATTAGTTATAATTAACTTGACTTTATAATTTGGATTGGTTGTTGACAAAATGATACTTATCTGGTCCTGTTACCGTTATGTAATATTGGATAATAATTAATGGCGCTTCCTCGAAGGTAAATTGTTGTCGTAGTTCTTCATGAAATTATGAAGTTCATGAAATTACGTTGAACAGAAGAGTTTTTAATATTTCTAATAATGGAGCAGTATAAACCAGTAACAAATATATCATAAAAATTTATTGAAACCACGAATAAATCAATTATATTAGTTAAATTTATTTATTCAACATAGTTAATGATAGTTTCTATAATATATTTCAAATAATTACAGTATCACTAAGTTCAATCAAGGTGTGTCAACAATCTATAAATTAATAGTAACTAATACTATTTCTGTTAAAAAACAAAGAATCTAAATAATGTAAATTATATTAATGAATTGTCTTTACAATAAAAACAATTTAATGTTTAGTTATTTTTATATACAGAATCAACTAAATAGTCAGTTATTGATCTTTAAGTTTATAATTTTGATGTGAATGTTTTTGTCCTATTTGGATTAAATAATGATACATAAATTATAGACTCATCTTTAAATATTAGTTTAAATTTCAATGTATTCCAAGGTGCTTTAATATGTATTAAATGTAATGTCAACATATTTAAATGTTCTTTAGTTTTCATAGCAACAGGTAAATAGCTATCTGGTATTTTAATTTAAGCAAATACTTTACTATACATTGAATAATCGTTTGTTTAGTATAGAATGACAAGTGCTAATTCTTCCGGTGTGGTAAATGTAATTAATGAAGATGTAAATATTTCGATAGTTGACTGTAAGATAAGTGGAACAAACATGTTAAATAGTGGATATAATGGATATATTGCATCATTTGCATTATCACCCATCATAATTAATATTAATAATTTAATATTGTGCATTTACAACGCATCTTAAGTTGGTAATCAAAGTGCCGCTATTATTTTAAACGGAACTATACAACATCGTTGTGAAGACATTTGTGACAACTTAAAAATGGTTTATGGTCTTTGTGTAGATCCTATATAATATGGACAAGAAATCGATTACATGATGTAATGCGTATTCCCATTTGAATTTGTGAATAATTAATGTGTTTGTGCTGAGGGTTATCTCAGGGAGCAATCAGGTTGCTTGAACGTTATTGAAATGATATTAAATTCGGAAGAAGATATTAAAATTATCAAACAAAATATAACTCAGCTGGAAAGCGAGTTCAAAGTTTTGGATTCAAATATCGCTCGGAATACTAGTCAGTTGTAATCACTGGTGCAAAATACGTAGTCTTTTTTGGAAACCTAAATCTAATCCAATTATTCTCAGTTGCAGTATAATTTATAGCAAAATATAACTGTTTTGGATGACAAAATATTCGGAAACGTGACCAAGTTGACCAATAACATCAAAGCTAACTCCAGTATTCTTGAGAGTTATATTATGCAAAACTCTTCCATCTTAGATTGGAGAATATATAACAACATAACAGCACTTGACAGCTCCATTGCAGATATTAATAATTCAATTAATTATATAGAAACTGATGTTTAGGATTTAAAGACAAATATATCTGTTTAAAATGGATAAATTGTTAATATAAAGAATAACTTAATTTAACATGCTGATGAACTGTAAGGACTAGATATAAGAATATCTCAAAATGCAAGTTAGATATAAAATTAAATATAAACAACGCAATCTTATCTGGAAATCTAAATGTCCTCTAATTTCTCATTATCACAAAATAATCTTTTAGTAAATACAATTGTTCTTGATTAGAGAATATTTGAAAATGTAACTTTATTGACAGATAATATCATAACTAGCTCAAATATTTAAAATAATTACATCATGCAAAACACAACAATTCTCGATTGGAGAATTTTCAACAACATAACCACTCTTAATATCTCTCTTGACGATGCTAAAATTAGTATATAATAATTACATAGTGATATAGGAGATTACAATAATTTGATTAATGAAAAAATTAATAATCTTGATTTGTACATTAAACAAAATATAACTCAGCTGGAAAGCGAGTTCAAAGTTTTGGATTCAAATATCGCTCGGAATACTAGTCAGTTGTAATCACTGGTGCAAAATACGTAGTCTTTTTTGGAAACCTAAATCTAATCCAATTATTCTCAGTTGCAGTATAATTTATAGCAAAATATAACTGTTTTGGATGACAAAATATTCGGAAACGTGACCAAGTTGACCAATAACATCAAAGCTAACTCCAGTATTCTTGAGAGTTATATTATGCAAAACTCTTCCATCTTAGATTGGAGAATATATAACAACATAACAGCGCTTAATAGCTCAATTGCAGATATTAATACTACTATAAAGTTAAATTTAGTCGCTCTTTAATATAATATCACTACATTGAGCAACGTGATTTCGGATAATACCCAACTCATAACAGATATTAAAACACAGTTCCAATAAAAAACAAACGATATGCAGAAAGTGATTGAAAACCTCGTTTACTAATTAAATTGCACCATAAACAACGGGAAATATTTATCAAACGGCACTTGCTTGTACTAAACCTGCCCTCCAGAGACAGTCACATAGGGATTAACTTGTGTTTGTACTGCTCCAGGTGCTACTTTCGACGGAACTCAATGTAAATGCACTGCGTCCGGTACCACTTATCAAGGAGGCGCCTGTGTTTGTACTGCTCCAGGTGCTACTTTTGATGGAACTCAATGTAAATGCACTGCGTCCGGTACCACTTATCAAGGAGGCGCCTGCGTTTGTACTGCTCCAGGTGCTACTTTTGATGGAACTCAATGTAAATGCACTGCGTCCGGTACCACTTATCAAGGAGGCGCCTGTGTTTGTACCGCTCCAGGTGCTACTTTTGATGGAACTCAATGTAAATGCACTGCGTCCGGTACCACTTATCAAGGAGGCGCCTGTGTTTGTACCGCTCCAGGTGCTACTTTTGATGGAACTCAATGTAAATGCACTGCGTCCGGTACCACTTATCAAGGAGGCGCCTGCGTTTGTACCGCTCCAGGTGCTACTTTTGATGGAACTCAATGTAAATGCACTGTGTCCGGTACCACTTATCAAGGAGGCGCCTGCGTTTGTACTGCTCCAGGTGCTACTTTCGACGGAACTCAATGTAAATGCACTGCGTCCGGTACCACTTATCAAGGAGGCGCCTGCGTTTGTACTGCTCCAGGTGCTACTTTTGATGGAACTCAATGTAAATGCACTGCGTCCGGTACCACTTATCAAGGAGGCGCCTGCGTTTGTACCGCTCCAGGTGCTACTTTCGACGGAACTCAATGTAAATGCACTGCGTCCGGTACCACTTATCAAGGAGGCGCCTGCGTTTGTACTGCTCCAGGTGCTACTTTTGATGGAACTCAATGTAAATGCACTGCGTCCGGTACCACTTATCAAGGAGGCGCCTGCGTTTGTACTGCTCCAGGTGCTACTTTCGACGGAACTCAATGTAAATGTATAACTGGAGCAAGTATGTATGCAGGTTCGTGTAAATGTAGTACTCCTGGTACAATAATAATTGGAAATCAATGCTTGTGTGGTGATAGTAAAATGCCTGTATACAATGACTGCCCGTGCACTGCAGTTGGGACATAATATTTTGCTGGATTGTGTACGTGTTATGCAACTGGGTTTGTAAGATGTAATGGAAATAATGTAAATGAGTGATATATTTTGATTAGTAATAGCTGATTTCAATTTAACTAAAACTATTGTTATAATTTATTGTAGTTCATAAATCTACTCATATAACGACTTATTTTTGCAATATAATGGTAACAGTTAAATTTAGTTATAATATAATGACCTAATGGATAAGTTTAGATTGTATTGATTATATTTTCTTCATAGTACTCACTTCACTGTAATCATATCAACAATACTAAGTTAGTATTATACTAACCACAACTATCTAACAAAGTAATCATGTGTTGTGATTTCTTTGAAGCTGTTTACAAATTAGCTCATGGAAAATATCGTTCTTGCAATTCAAAGAAGTACAATTTGTGTCTAAACTTACGTATTTTTGCTTTTTTGAATCTCGTGTTAACCAAAAATTAGAACCATTTTTATTGCGATTTAGGTGTAGTAGTTTCCAGGAAATGACCCAATTTTACCTCTGACTTCACTTTTAAGTAGATGAAAACGTGTCTGTACTTAGAAAAGACGTTAAAAAATTTATCTTTCTGTGTCAAAAATCATCTTGAAAATTTGATAAAAGATGAATTTTAAAAGCTAATAGAAGCATTGGCCCACCATCAAGTAATTTATAAATTACTATAATATTAAATTTTTCTCACTTATGTTCTAAGTCTTCAATTCTCGACTGTTACACTGAGCCCGTCTGATCCAGCGTTCGTCTTCTTGCCTTGCTCCCACACCCTCGAGGCCTGGCGGCGCTCGCGGTGCCCTTCTTTCGGTAGCTTGACGGTCTCTCTAACCTTACTTGGTCGCGATGCTGCCTTCATGCAGAGCATTAGTGATCAAGCTGGTGTACTGCAGCTTTGCTTCTTCGTTAGCGCGCTACTGCAAGACAGCAGTGTTTGCATAGGAAGGAGTCCGTGATCTCTGGCAGGAATATTGTTAGCATATTCATGGATTTCTCGTACACAGTGCCGTT
The DNA here is from genome assembly GCA_963988835.1 of Hexamita inflata. Lineage (NCBI taxonomy): Eukaryota > Fornicata > Diplomonadida > Hexamitidae > Hexamita > Hexamita inflata. The sequence continues at coordinate 60,338 of CAXDID010000684.1, forward strand.
GTAACGAAGAACGAGTGGAATCACCCGATTATCGCCATACGTGTCTCCGTATTTGAGAATCTTGCCATTGAACAATAATAATAACAATAATAATTATTATTAGGACCAGTTACCAGCTTCACTCGAACTACCTCTATATTTCCATTTTTGTAAATCTTGGTCACAAAATCTCATTTTTGAGCTCAACTTGTATAAAGTTTGACAGAAATTATGATGGAAGGACCCTCAACATTCTTCATTTTAATTTACAAAAGCTAACATTTATTTACTACTTTATAACTGGATTTAGAATTGGAGTAACTACAATAAGCATCAATTAACTTTAACTGTTAAAGTTCAGTAATATATTATATTGGAGGTTAAAATGATTATAGAACAGACTATTTCCTTTGTGAAAGTCTTTAAAGTAACATCCGTAAATATTCAATCTTTTGCAAATTTTAATACTCTGGTTAAAAATGATAATCAACAAATATTATGTGATCTAATATATCAACAATGTGAGAACTTCAGTTGTTATACCACACGATATTAAAAAGTGATGAAAATTTGGCATTTCCCGTTTGACGTGGAAAATTCTGTACATGGAAAATCTTCGTTATACTAAAGAATATAAATACATAATATAAATTAATTTTATTAATCACAGCATTTTAATAATATTAACAACGCATTGTTTGAAAATATTAGAATATCGTATTTAAATATTATTATAATGCATTAACCATTTGAACTACTGATTTGTATCAGATACAATGATTTAACTATTTATATTTGAGTTTCCACTTCCACAATATACCATACCACAATATACCATAGAACTCTTCCTCATCAATTCATGAGCTGTTCTCTAAATTATGATCTCATTCATCTCCACGTACACGCAATCACGTCCACCAGCCAGATTCGCATAACTTTACTTTGTTCTGCTTGAACTTCGTGTAAACAGCTTGATCTTTGAGTCTCATAAGCTTGACGGCTGAAACTAACACGTTTACAGCTCTCGTCTGCCCGAAGCACGCCGTACTTTCCCTTTCCGTTCTCACTTGCATAAGCGTTGTAGCAGGCTCTTTCTGCTGGCGTCAGTCGTCTTCATTTGTAAGAAGTGGTGTGTGAGAAAGGTTTGTCATACGCAATAAATTCATGTTTATATAATTGTCAGAAAATGAAACTCAAGTAACTTTACTCAGAAAGCAGCTCAGAGCGGTTCGCTTTCGGGATGGGTAGCTCTGGTTGTGGGATACAGGACCCGTGAGTATCGGAGAAACTGGTTCCAAGTCAACTTCGAGAAACTGGAATAATGTTTCACTATTTTCGTCTGCTTCGGTTGCTGGATTTCTGGAAAGAAAGCCTAACTTCTCAGCTACTTCGGGAACGAGCTGGCTGACACGAATCGATTATGATAAATGAATATATAAGTACTAGGAAGACTACTGGAACTCTTAGAAACGGAACTCACTTGTCTTTTCACCGGACTTTATCTTCACGGCTCTTCTGTGTCTCATTTGTTTCCACGCACACGCATTCATGGCCACTAGCCAGATTCGCATAACTTTACTTTGTTCTGCTTGAACTTCGTGTAAACAGCTTGATCTTAGAGTCTCATAACGGCGACGGCTGAAACTAACACGTCTACAGCTCTCGTCTGCCCGAAGCACGCCGTACTTTCCCTTTCCGTTCTCACTTGCATAAGCGTTGTAGCAGGCTCTTTCTGCTGGCGTCAGTCGTCTTCATTTGTAAGAAGTGGTGTGTGAGAAAGGTTTGTCATACGCAATAAATTCATGTTTATATAATTGTCAGAAAATGAAACTCAAGTAACTTTACTCAGAAAGCAGTCCAGAGCGACTCGCTTTCGGGATGGGTAGCTCTGGTTGTGGGATACAGGACCCGCGAGTATCGGAGAAACTGGTTCCAAGTCAACTTCGAGAAACTGGAATAATGTTTCACTATTTTCGTCTGCTTCGGTTGCTGGATTTCTGGAAAGAAAGCCTAACTTCTCAGCTACTTCGGGAACGAGCTGGCTGACACGAATCGATTATGATAAATGAATATATAAGTACTAGGAAGACTACTGGAACTCTTAGAAACGGAACTCACTTGTCTTTTCACCGGACTTTATCTTCACGGCTCTTCTGTGTCTCATTTGTTTCCACGCACACGCATTCATGGCCACTAGCCAGATTCGCATAACTTTACTTTGTTCTGCTTGAACTTCGTGTAAACAGCTTGATCTTAGAGTCTCATAACGGCGACGGCTGAAACTAACACGTTTACAGCTCTCGTCTGCCCGAAGCACGCCGTACTTTCCCTTTCCGTTCTCACTTGCATAAGCGTTGTAGCAGGCTCTTTCTGCTGGCGTCAGTCGTCTTCATTTGTAAGAAGTGGTGTGTGAGAAAGGTTTGTCATACGCAATAAATTCATGTTTATATAATTGTCAGAAAATGAAACTCAAGTAACTTTACTCAGAAAGCAGCTCAGAGCGGTTCGCTTTCGGGATGGGTAGCTCTGGTTGTGGGATACAGGACCCGCGAGTATCGGAGAAACTGGTTCCAAGTCAACTTCGAGAAACTGGAATAATGTTTCACTATTTTCGTCTGCTTCGGTTGCTGGATTTCTGGAAAGAAAGCCTAACTTCTCAGCTACTTCGGGAACGAGCTGGCTGACACGAATCGATTATGATAAATGAATATATAAGTACTAGGAAGACTACTGGAACTCTTAGAAACGGAACTCACTTGTCTTTTCACCGGACTTTATCTTCACGGCTCTTCTGTGTCTCATTTGTTTCCACGCACACGCTTTCATGGCCACTAGCCAGATTCGCATAACTTTACTTTGTTCTGCTTGAACTTCGTGTAAACAGCTTGATCTTAGAGTCTCATAACGGCGACGGCTGAAACTAACACGTCTACAGCTCTCGTCTGCCCGAAGCACGCCGTACTTTCCCTTTCCGTTCTCACTTGCATAAGCGTTGTAGCAGGCTCTTTCTGCTGGCGTCAGTCGTCTTCATTTGTAAGAAGTGGTGTGTGAGAAAGGCTTGTCATACGCAATAAATTCATGTTTATATAATTGTCAGAAAATGAAACTCAAGTAACTTTACTCAGAAAGCAGCTCAGAGCGGTTCGCTTTCGGGATGGGTAGCTCTGGTTGTGGGATACAGGACCCGCGAGTATCGGAGAAACTGGTTCCAAGTCAACTTCGAGAAACTGGAATAATGTTTCACTATTTTCGTCTGCTTCGGTTGCTGGATTTCTGGAAAGAAAGCCTAACTTCTCAGCTACTTCGGGAACGAGCTGGCTGACACGAATCGATTATGATAAATGAATATATAAGTACTAGGAAGACTACTGGAACTCTTAGAAACGGAACTCACTTGTCTTTTCACCGGACTTTATCTTCACGGCTCTTCTGTGTCTCATTTGTTTCCACGCACACGCATTCATGTCCACTAGCCAGATTCGCATAACTTTACTTTGTTCTGCTTGAACTTCGTGTAAACAGCTTGATCTTAGAGTCTCATAAGCTGACGGCTGAAACTAACACGTCTACAGCTCTCGTCTGCCCGAAGCACGCCGTACTTTCCCTTTCCGTTCTCACTTGCATAAGCGTTGTAGCAGGCTCTTTCTGCTGGCGTCAGTCGTCTTCATTTGTAAGTGTGTGTGTGAGAACGCTTGTCAAATACGCAATAAATACATATTTATATAATTGTCACAAAATGAAACTCGAATAACTTTACTCAGAAAGCAGCTCAGAGCGGTTCGCTTTCGGGATGGGTAGCTCTGGTTGTGGCATACAGGACCCGCGAGTATCGGAGAAACTGGTTCCAAGTCGACTTCGAGAAACTGGAAATATATTTCACTATTTTCGTCTGCTTCGGTTGCTGGATTTCTGGAAAGAAAGCTAAACTTCTCAGCTACTCCGGGAACGAGCCGGCTAACACGAATCGATTATGATAAATGAATATATAAGTACTAGATGGCTTTACAGAACTCTTAGAATCGGAACTCACTTGTCTTTTCACTGGACTTTGTCTTCAAGGCTCTTCTGGGTCTCATTTGTTTCCACGTGTACGCACTCATGTCCACTAGTCAGACTCACTTAACTTTACTTTATTCTGCTTGCACTTCGTGTAAGCAACTTGATCTTCGAGTCTCATTAGCGTGACGGCTGAAACTAACACGTCTACAGCGCTCGTCTGCCCGAAGCACGCCGTACTTTCCCTTTCCGTTCTCACTTGCATAAGCGTCGCTGCAGGCTCTTTCTGCTGGCGTCGGTCGTCTTCATTTGTGAAGAAGTGGTATGAGAGAAACGCTTGTAATATATGATTAATACATATTTATATAATTGTCATTAAATGAAACTCGAATAACTTTACTCAGAAAGCAGCTCAGAGCGGTTCGCTTTCGGGATGGGTAGCTCTGGTTGTGGCATACAGGACCCGCGAGTATCAGAGAAACTGGTTCCAAGTCGACTTCGAGAAACTGGAAATATATTTCACTATTTTCGTCTGCTTCGGTTGCTGGATTTCTGGAAAGAAAGCTAAACTTCTCAGCTACTCCGGGAACGAGCCGGCTAACACGAATCAACTCTGATAAATGAATGAATAAGTACTAGATGGCTTTACAGAACTCTTAGAATCGGAACTCACTTGTCTTTTCACTGGACTTTGCCTTCAAGACTCTTCTGTGTCTCAATTGTTTCCACATGCACGCACTCACGTCCACTAGCCAGATTCGCATAACTTTACTTTATTCTGCTTGAACTTTGTGTAAGTAACTTGGTCTTCGAGTCTCATAACGGCGATGGCTGAAACTTGCGCGTCTACAGCGCTCGTCTGCCCGAAGCACGCCGTACTTTCCCTTTCCGTTCTCACTTGCATAAGCGTTGTAGCAGGCTCTTTCTGCTGGCGTCAGTCGTCTTCATTTGTAAGAAGTGGTGTGTGAGAAAGGTTTGTCATACGCAATAAATTCATGTTTATATAATTGTCAGAAAATGAAACTCAAGTAACTTTACTCAGAAAGCAGCTCAGAGCGGTTCGCTTTCGGGATGGGTAGCTCTGGTTGTGGTAAGTAGAAGCCGCGAGTATCGGAGAAACTGGTTCCAAGTCAACTTCGAGAAACTGGAATAATGTTTCACTATTTTCGTCTGCTTCGGTTGCTGGATTTCTGGAAAGAAAGCCTAACTTCTCAGCTACTTCGGGAACGAGCTGGCTGACACGAATCGATTATGATAAATGAATATATAAGTACTAGGAAGACTACTGGAACTCTTAGAAACGGAACTCACTTGTCTTTTCACCGGACTTTATCTTCACGGCTCTTCTGTGTCTCATTTGTTTCCACGCACACGCATTCATGGCCACTAGCCAGATTCGCATAACTTTACTTTGTTCTGCTTGGACTTCGTGTAAACAGCTTGATCTTAGAGTCTCATAAGCTTGACGGCTGAAACTAACACGTTTACAGCTCTCGTCTGCCCGAAGCACGCCGTACTTTCCCTTTCCGTTCTCACTTGCATAAGCGTTGTAGCAGGCTCTTTCTGCTGGCGTCAGTCGTCTTCATTTGTAAGAAGTGGTGTGTGAGAAACGCTTGTAATATGTAATAAATACATATTTATATAATTGTCATAAAATGAAACTCGAACAACTTTACTCAGAAAGCAGCTCAGAGCGGCTCGCTTTCGGGATGGATAGCTCTGGTTGTGGTAAGTAGGACCCGCGAGTATCGGAGAAACTGGTTCCAAGTCGACTTCGAGAAACTGGAATAATGTTTCACTATTTTCGTCTGCTTCGGCTCGGATTTCTGGAAAGAAAGCTAAACTTCTCAGCTACTTCGGGAACGAGCTGGCTAACACGAATCGACTATGATAAATGAATATATAAGTACTAGAAGCCTACTGGAACTCTTAGAAACGGAACTCACTTGTCTTTTCACTGGACTTTATCTTCAAGGCTCTTCTGGGTCTCATTTGTTTCCACGTGCACGCACTCACGTCCACTAGTCAGATTCGCGAGACTTTACTTTATTCTGCTTGTACTTCGTGTAAGTAACTTGATCTTCGAGTCTCATTAGCGTGACGGCTGAAACTAACACGTCTACAGCTCTCGTCTGCCCGAAGCACGCCGTACTTTCCCTTTCCGTTCTCACTTGTATAAGCGTTGTAGCAGGCTCTTTCTGCTGGCGTCGGTCGTCTTCATTTGTAAGAAGTGGTATGAGAGAAACGCTTGCAATATATGATTAATACATATTTATATTATTGTCATTAAATGAAACTCGAATAACTTTACTCAGAAAGCAGCTCAGAGCGGTTCGCTTTCGGGATGGGTAGCTCTGGTTGTGGCATACAGGACCCGCGAGTATCGGAGAAACTGGTTCCAAGTCGACTTCGAGAAACTGGAAATATATTTCACTATTTTCGTCTGCTTCGGTTGCTGGATTTCTGGAAAGAAAGCTAAACTTCTCAGTACTTCGGGAACGAGCCGGCTAACACGAATCGATTATGATAAATGAATATATAAGTACTAGATGACCTTACGGAACTCTTAGAAACGGAACTCACTTGTCTTTTCACTGGACTTCATCTTCAAGACTCTTCTGTGTCTCATTTGTTTCCACGTGTACGCATTCATAGCCACTAGCCAGATCCAAGCGATTTTACTTTGAACTGCTTGCACTTCGTGTGAACTGCTTCATCACCGAGTCTCCTAATGACACTGGCTGAAACTTGTGCGTCTACAGCTCTGACCTGCCCGAAGCACGGCGTACTTTCCCTTTCCGTTCTCACTTGTATAAGCGTTGTAGCAGGCTCTTTCTGCTGGCGTCGGTCGTCTTCATTTGTGAAGAAGTGGCCAGTGACCTGAGTACAACTTTTCAAGCAAAAGATGTTTCCATTCCTCAAAGAAAGTGCAACTGAATTAATTATGGATGTTGTGATCTGAATGTGCTTGTTGTGCCTTGAGCTATAGTTATCAGATGATAATTCAGGGAAGCTCGTTTTGATAAGCAAACCAACTTAACACAGTCAGCGTGTTCAAGAGCTGACGATGAACAGCACGGCTACAACAATAAACTGTGGTGCCATGTAAGAACAATTTCGTAGACCATCGGACTGAGTTCATTTATACAGAGTCACAAAAAGCTGTATGTTGTAAAAGTTGACATGAAACAAACAATTTGAGTTTATAAGCTAAATCTTATTTACCGCTGTTAAATGAGTCGACATGCATATAATTTAACGGATTTAAACATAAACTAAATTTGATTTGCTCAATTTAGCAACTTTAATGCAAATAGTAATAAGTTGGTTTGATTTTCTGTGAATATCGGTGCAAACACATATAATGACTAAAGAAACGTATATAAATTATTCAATCACAAATATATTGAGTAAAATAATGAACATTCAATTAGCTTTAGAAATTGAATAAAATTCGTGAAATTGTAGCACTGGTTGAAATGTATTCCGAATAAAAGAGTGTAAATAAGGTCAGTTTGAACAATGAATGGTAATTAGTTATAGTTAAATTCGGTAGTTTGCTTCAGTTGCAGATAAATTACAACTGAAGCAAACTTAATCCAAAGATTCTTTACTTTTGAGCATTTCTTGGAATCGATATTTGCAATTCGGATCAATTTCTCTGTTAAAATATGGTTAATTAATCTAATAAATACGTTAAGTTAAGAATAAATGTAAAGAAATGTGATTTGTTAAAACAACTTCAATGACGATTCGAAATGATTTCAGCTTCAAAGTGTAAGTTGGTTTTAAAAGCACGTTATTGTCAATATAACACAGGAAAATCACTGAATCGCACAGAAGTCACGCTGAGCCAGAGAATTTTACCAAAATCATCATTCATTTCAGCTTGGAAAGCAAATCTGCTCGGTAATTCGGCGCTCTATTGCCAGAATAACAAAATCGACAGCATCAGCTCAAGTGGTTCCAAATACAGACCGTCGCTGAAAAGTTCTCATTTACGCTGTATATTCTTCGGGTGCTCAACTTACAAAGAAAATTACCAAATGTTGGGAAAGTACACCCAGAGTGTCCTGTAAAGCGAATTTCAGGTCAAGATCATTTTTTCAGGTTTAAGTTGCCATTTGAGCAACAGTCTTTCATTAGTGGAGTGGATGAATATGTGCAAATTCTGCGATTGGCTATTGAGCTGTAATAAATGTGCAATAGCGATTCTCTACATTGCGTTTAAAATTAAATTAAAATAATTGTGGTGCGAAAAATAGTATTGTGCTGTAGTGGTATATAAATCGAAAATATTCGCTGTGCGGAAGCTATTAGATGGGGTAAAGTGAAATAAGGTAGAAATGTGCCAGAGGGCGAGAATAATGACTAGAGGAGATAGAGATGTGCGAAAAGTACTTTTTTGGGATAAAATAGGAAATAAGTGAGTTAGAGAAGAATAAATGCAAAGTGTGAACTTTGGGGGTGGTCATATGCAAGAATATCATGTAATCCAGCATTCCTGAACAACCATGCCCAAATGTATACTTTCTGCCTTAATTCTCTTTCCCACTTTGCCAGGTGCAGCCTGGGGTGTATTTCCCGTCCCTAGGTCTTGTCTCTTACGTGAAACAGTGATCCCGAGTTTTATTCTATTCTACTATTTTATTCCATCATCATCATCATCATTATTGGTTCCTTAGTATTCCCTCTTTCCCTCCATCCCTCTTTCCCTCCATCCCTCTTTCCCTCCATCCCTCTTTCCCTCCATCACTCTTTCCCTCCTCCATCACTCTCTCACCTTCACCTTGACTCTCTCTTCCCTCCACCATCACCCTCGTCCCTAGCCCACGACTCCCCCAACCGGTAAGTGGTCCTGTGTGGTGGTGGTATCCCGTGGTGTCTGGTGGTGGTGTCTCCCTCTCTCCTCTCCTCCACTACTCCTTACCACTACCACTACTCACGGGACCACCTGGGACTACAGGCCCTGTGCCCTGGTGCTGCTGCGTGGCTGCGGGGCCTGGGTGGGGGAGGCTGGCGTGGGTGTGGGGGCCTGGGTGGGGTGGTATCCCGTGGTCCTGTTCCTGTCTCCTCTCTCCTCTCCTCCACTACTCCTTACTACTCCTTACTACTACTCCTTACTACTACCACTACACCACTACTCCTTACCACTACCACTACTCCACCCGGGACCACCTGGGACTACAGGCCCTGTGCCCTGGTGCTGCTGCGTGGCTGCGGGGCCTGGGTGGGGGAGGCTGGCGTGGGTGTGGGGGCCTGGGTGGGGTGGATTGCGGGGTGGCGGGGTGGTGGTTATGTTGAGATAGGGTAGTGTATAAATGTTGGTGAATATGTGGTGGATATTGTATAATAGTGAAATACGGATACTGGAATATTTTATTTTTAACGCCGCGAATTAATTGTGGGAGTTGGCGTGATGTTGGAGTGTGAATATATAATTATAACAGGGTTGGGTGTGGAAAGTAATTCGGGGCGTACGACTGTTTTGCTGATTGGCTCGTTATTGTTCTTTTGGTTAAATCCGGGGCTCTCTAGCTTGCCTGGTTCGCGAGTTGCAGCTGCCTTGGCTCGTACGCGAGACTTGTCTGTAAAATATCCAACACGATACCGTCTTTGGTGGAGTGAACACGGAAAATGCTACTCACTGGTGATGCAACACCGTGAAAACACAGAGTTGTCGACATGGGACAAATTTCAATTTGTGAAAGTTTAGTTTGAGGTTCAACGAGCTAATTTTTCAGAGGCCTCTAATTTGGTTTTAGTTCGGTTTTGGGATAGAGGCTGGGTTACCGTTGGGAGAGCGTGTGGTGTGTTTTGGCGGCGGTGGGGCGGCTGCTGAATTTTAAAGGCTGCGGTCTGGGCCATTTTGGGTGGTTTGGGGGATGCAGCTGGAATTTGTACGTAGGCCGGCGGTAGTGTTTCGCTCCAGTCTGGGCTCTTGGGTCGAATTGGCCGCTGAGATTTGGGCTTGGGCGGAGGATGTAATGTAAACGTTTGAGAGAGTAAAGCGTGTTGGTGCGGTTTGGAGCAACTTTGGTGGATTGAGTTGATTATTTAGTGTGATTTTGGATTATCGTTTGCGTGCTGTGTGCAGTCGGAAATGTTAAAAATAGCTTGGAGATTTAGTGTGGCGGTCCAGATTCAAAAAATTGAGTTGGGTCTTTGTGTTTTAGAATTTAATTTGGGTGCTTTTGGTTCATACTGGAGGCTTGTGGGTGGTCTGGATCGCGAGTTATGGCCGCCTGGGCATTTGTGGGTGCTGAAATGGAGTGGACGTTGGAAGTTGCTGGGGATGGTGCCGCTGTGATAGTTGTCATTAAATCGTTTTTAAGATTTGGTCACATACTTTTAGGTAGTGTGATTTATTGTAAAATGGGGACTATTGGTTTTGGCGCTGTGTGGAGCACAATAAGTATTTATAGTTTGAGATTTAGTGTGAGATTAAATCTTGTGTTTACATGAAGGATTAAGTTAAAAGTGAGTTGGGTCTAGGTGTTTTAGAATTTAATTTGGGGGCTTTTGGTTCATACTAGAGCTCTCCAAGTGGTCTGGGTCGTGAGTTGCAGGCGCCTGGGCATTTTTGGAGGTTGATTTGGAGTGAAAGTAGTGACATTGGTCTACTTACTTTACTGCTTCTTGATGAGCATTTTGGTGAATATTAGAAAATTCTAGGTTTGCTGCATCTCAAGATATCGCCGCCTTGTCGAGATTGTGTCAACTTTTGGGCGACTTTTGGGAATCTCTGCCTGGAATATGGAGTTGGAACTCGTGTTTTCGCTGCCTGGTGTCTAGATTCCGGGTTGGAATTAGGTATTTGCTTGTTCTCTTCCCTTGCTTTTGCCTCTGGGCCTTGCTTTTGGCCGCCTTGTTCACTTTTTGCTTGCTGGATGGGACTCGAAAATTGAGAAGTGCAGATTTCCTACCGTAAACACGGAGGAGGGTCTCTTTTGGAGGCCTGGCCTTACTTTTCTGGTAGGACTTTTGGACTTCACCCTCTCTGGGCGTGCTTTGGTACCAAGTTATAGCTGAAACTGTGAGGAAATGCTCGGGGACCCATCTTGGACCTGCGGCTTTCACTGCCTGGGAAGCATATTAGCACATGACTTGACGAATTTGCTTGCTCAAAATACTTTTCATCTGCTCCATCTCACATTACTTTCAGCCTGGAAATATTTCCGGGCCAAAATAAATTAATCAATTCCGTTTTCTGAATTTTCCTACTGTAAACACAGACTGACCCTCGATTCCAGGTTTGGACTTTCATTTTCCTAGCGGAAACCTGGACCTGACCCCTCCTAATCGCACTTTTGGGAGAAAACCCTCAAAATCATGGGGAAATATGCGTCCCCGGCGCTCCGGATTTCGCGATCTCGGCCCACAGACAATAATTCTATACTTTGTGGTGCGGGACCTGGTACTCTCCGGATATTGGCAGATTTTGCATATGTACACATAGTCAAGCAATTTGTTGGACTTTGAGAGAGGGTAGTAAGGCCAAGGGTTTGTCACAATTGGCTGAAAGTTAACTTCTTGGGCGGAGTCTGGAGGCTGTGGAGCTGTGGATTTATATATACTAATATTACATTGAGGCTATGTCGTGTGTAAGGTCGGAATTTTTCCAGCTGGTCTGTGCAGCGACTTCATTTTTAGCTCCCCTTGTAGTTTTAAAAATAGCAATGGAAAGTGGGGAGTGGTGCGAATATGTGTGTACTGTGGGGGAATGCGGGTTTTCCCCAACTCCACTCCCCTCTAGCTGCTCTGAGTGAATCGTTTTCAAATTTGAGGTAAATTTTGCGCCAAATTCTGGGACACGTGTAAATTCTGGGCGAGAATTGAAGGCGCAATGCTGGAGGACGTTACACGCAATGAATCCTGGTAGGAAAAGTGGCGAAATTATTGCGCCAAGACCTCTTTGGAGGCATTTGGAGTGACCTCGCCTTTGATTTTGAGTGTTGCCTGGAGCATTTAGAATTGATTTTTGGGCTACCTGGACAGTGATTTGAGCAAGCATTTCGGCTCCAACAAGCTCCTTTGGTCCGCCTGGAGTGCTTTGCGGGTGCTCGGTTCGCCTGCCTTCCTGCTGTTACTGCCTGTGTTGGAGCTTCTGGTGACGAGTGAGCGCCTTGCCGAGCCTTGGGCCTTGAGTGCTGGCCGCCTGGCATTTTACGTGAATATACATGAATAAATATTGCGCCCAAGGACCGCGCTGGGAGATAAAAAGGCACAAAGAAATTTGGCACCTGCCAGATTTGGACCAGGGGGTCTTGGTCGAAAACCCTCTGCGCTACCGACTCGGCCAGCCTAGCATATGTATAATTTCTTGATACTAGGGCAGGAGTAAAAGTGCGCTGCAAGACCCGGATTTGAACCTGGGGCCGCGGCCGTGACGAGCAGACGTGCTTCCCTCTGAGCTACGTCGGCATGACAGATATTAATAAAGTTGAGGCCGCCTTACCTAGTGTATGGTGTACTGCAAGCTCTCGTTTACAGTGTATTACAGCACACTCTCAGTTTAGTGCCATTATCTTTGTACTTGCTGGCGTGCTCTCTGGGCGTGGTGCTTGGTTGTGTGCTGCCTGGGGCGCTGTGCGGGGCTTGCTGGCTGGGCTGTGGGTGCTGGCTGGGGTGTGCGGGCCTGGTGTGTTCTGTGTGGGCTGCCTGGTGGTGTTCTCTGCCTTGGTTATTTTCTGTTTCTCGCTTTTCACTTTTCACTGTTTTTCACTTTTCCTACCAGGATTTGAGACTGATACTCGTTTCGGGGGTGCCTGGGTTGATTTCTGGTAGGGAAAGTGAACTTTTGGCTCTCAAAATACACTTTTTGAGAATATTCGCCAAAAAGCAAGGGAAAGTTGGATTTCGACCAGAACTGCCTTGGACAAATCGTTCTCGGCAAGGCGGGCTGAGCTGCCTGGAGCTCTCTGAAGCAAGCACTGAGCTCACTTTGCCTACTGATTCCCTTACTGTTCGCCTTCCTCGCTCTCTTTCAGCTGCCTTGCTCTGTTCTCTGCCCTTGCTTTTCACTGTTTTGAAATTTGCCTAGGGAAAATGGAGGCTGACTCTCGTTTCGAGGGTGTCTGCTGTAAATCCTGGTAGAGAAATGAGACTTTGAGCTCTCGGAAGTCACTTTTCAAGAATAATAGCCAAAAAGCAAGGAAAAGTTGGATTTCGGCTGGAATTGACTCGGACAAGCAACTAAAAGCAAGAGAGTTTTGCTGCCTCGAGCTCTTGGAAGCACTTGCTGCCTTGACTTTGCCTACTGACTTCTCTCTTGTTCGCCTGCGTCGCTCTCTTTCTTCCGCCTTGCCTCGTTTTCTGTCCTTGGTTTTCTCACTTTCTCATTTTCTCTACCAGAATTCAAAGCTGACATTCGTTTCGAGGGTGTCTTCTGTAAATCCTGGTAGGGAAATGAGAGTTTGAGCTCTCTGGAAGCACTTTTCGAGTAAAATGGCCCAAAAGCAAGGGAAAATCGAAAACTGACTGGATCTACCTTGGACAAGTCACTTCGAGCAAGGCTGGCTGAGCTACCTGGAGCTCCTAAAAGCACTTGCTGCCTTGATTTTACACACTGGTTTCTCTCTTGTTCTCTTACATCGCTCTCTGTTCTCTGCCTTGCCTTGTTCTCTGTCCAAGATATTTTCACTTTCTCATTTTCCCTACCAGGATTTTGGACTGACACTCGATTTGAGGTAGTCGTCCTTGATTTCTGCTAGGAAAAGTGAACTTTTGGCTCTCGGAACCCACTTTTCGAGCAAAATGACTAAAAAGCAAGGGAAAACTGAAAACCGACTGGATCCGCCTTGAGCAAGTCACCAAAAGCAAGGGAGTTTTGCTACCTGAAGCTCCTGAAAGCACTTGCTGCCTTGACTTTGCATGTTGATTCCCTCACTGTTCGCCTTCAGTGCTTGATTTCTTCTGCCTTGCTTCGTTCTCTGCCCAAGATATTTTCACATTTTCACTTTCCCTAGCGGAAGTCAGAGTCGACTCTCGTTTTGAGGGTGCCTGCTGCAATTTCTGGTAGGAAAATGAGAGTTTTGGCTCTCAGGAAGCACTTTCTGAGAAATTTCGTCTAAAAGCAAGGGAAAGTTGGATTTCGCCTTCAACAAGTCGCTTCGAGCAAGGGAGTTTCACTGCCTGAAGCTCTCAAAAGCACTAACTGAACTCACTTTGCTTGCTCAACTCTCTCTTGCTCTCCTGCGTCGTTCTCTTTCCTCTGCCTTGTTCCGTTCTCTGCCTAAAATATTTTCAATAATTTTCACTTTTTCACTTTTCCTACCAGAAACACGGACCCGAACCTGGAAACGCGTTTCGACCCCCAAAACGCAGGCGGAAATACCACAACAACCCCCTCCAGACGCACTTTCCGCCAAAAACCGCCAAAAAGAACCGCAAAACCGCTGTCCCAGGCCCCCGGAAACCGCGATCTCGGCCCCCAGCGCAGCGGCACTTCCGCTCCACGGCGCAAAATGGTACTGGCCAAGTACTGTTGTGCTTCGTATAAATCAGTACGCTCGAGCTCTACCTTCCCACTTGCTGCGGGCTCCTCTCGTCCGGGGTTTGTCACTTTTGGCTGAAAGTTATTGTCTTGGGCGCGGTCTGGAAGCTGTGGAGTTGTGGCTTTGCAATTACTAATATTATATAAAGGCTATGTCGTGTGTAACCTTGGAAATTTTCCAGCAGCGCCCTGCAGCGACTTCATTTTTAGCACCAGGTTTTATACGGGCCAATAATAGCCAAAGTGGGGAGTGGGTGAAGTTTCAAGCTGCCGGTACCATATGCGGGCGAACCCCATCTCCACTCCCCTGGGTCGCACGCGAGTGAATCCAAACCGAATTTGGGCCAAATTTTGCGCCAAATTCTGGGACGCGCTCAACTTCTGGGAGGAAAACTGTGGTGGGTTTTGTTTGGAGGGCTTGTTGTAGAGTTTCTGGTAGGAAAAGCGGCGAAATTATTGCGCCAAGATCGGTTTCGAACTCATTTGGAGTGAACTTGCGGTGCTTTCAGTGGTTTGCTTGGAATGCTGTGGGAGGGCCTGGCGCGAACTCGCTGCTTGGACCAGGTAACCGGTGCCTTGCTGGCTTGCCTTGCAGCTATTTTGGCTCGAGTCCGGTCTTCCGGCTCAGTCCGGGCCTCTGCAGCTTGCTTCTGGGCCGAGTTGCCGCTGCCTTGTGCCTTGTATTGCTTCTGAGCGAGCTCGTGTGGGCCGCCTGGCAGTGCTAACTGGAGCAAGCAAGCACTCTGGAGCTGCCTGGAGCCTCGGAGCTGCCTTGCAAGCCGTGTTGGAGCCGCCTTGGCCATGCGACCTGGCACCTTGTTGGGCTGGTCCCGCCTTGGCTGTAAAAAGGGCGCAAAAATAAAAAACTCCCCCACCGGGAATTGAACTGACCTAGTGGGGGGTCTTCGGCTCGGTCGGAACTCGCATGCGTTACCTCTCTAGGCTATACCAGCTGTATGGTATTTTATAAACTTATAGAGGCAATGTGGTAGTGTAAAAGTCCCCTTCCTGGGCACACAATTGTACTGGTTCCGGCGTTGGGCGTTATTTTGGGCCCTTTCTGCTGCCTGCTTTTGGGCTCGCCTTCTGGCTGGGCTTCTGCCTTGTGTTGGGCTGTCCTTGCTTGCTTGACGAGTGAGATTGAGCCGCCTGGAGCTAGTTTCGCCTTGAGTTGGGTATTTTCACTCTTACTCGGGCTCTCTGGCTTGCTTGCTCGCTGAGTTACTGCCGCCTTGCCTTGCTTTTGGCCTGTTCGCCTTCACTTTTGGCCCACTTTGAACCTGCTTTGCTCGCCTTCCGCCTGCTTTTCGAGCTTCCGCCTGCGCCTGGGCTGTATTTGCCCTCACTTTCCTCTCTGTTCGCCTTCGGACTCGCCTGGAGGACGCTGAAGCTTGAGTTCTGGAAGGAAATCGGTGGCAAGTGCTACTGCGACTGACTGCTTTGGGCTGCCTGGCGTGCTAACTGCCTTGAATCTGGTGCTCTCGCTCTTACTCAGCTCCTCTAGCTCTCTCGCCTGCCGAGTTATCGCCGCCTTCCGCCTGCTTTCGGGCCTTCCCGCTCGTTTTCGCCTGCATTTCGCCTTCCAGCAGCGCTTTTTCTCTCTGCAGCGCCGCCTTGCCTACATTTCTGCGCCTGGCTGCTGAATTATTGAGTAGCGAGCACGCCACCCGAGCCGCCTGCCGTGCATTCCACACTGTTTCCGTCTCTCCGGTTCAATCCCGGGCTCTCCAGCGCGCCTCTGACCCGAGTTGCGGCCGCCTTGAATCCGTTACCTTCTCCGAGAGAGCTTCAGCTAGTCCAAAAGTCACCTTTTCCTACCAGAAATAGCAGCCCGGGTGCTCGAAACGCGTGTCTCCCATGAAAATCGCGCTTTTCCCAGGCAGAAAATTCTCGCTAGGAAAATCACGCGTTTTCCCGCCCGCCCCCAAATCCCGCTAGGAAATCGCAGCTCCGACCCCCTCCAAAGTGGCCTCGGAACGTGAAAAAGCTCAGGCAAATCATTCCCAAGCAAGGCAGAATTCCTCAGGCAAGATTCTCCCGACTCCCCAGCAAGGCCGCCTGGCGTGCTCTCCGGGCCGAGTCTCGTCCAGCGCTTCAGTCCGGAGCTCTCCAGCGCGCTTCTAGCTCGAGCTGCAGCCGCCTTGTTCTCTCGCAAGCGCTCTCTCTTGCTCTCTCAGGCGCTCTCTTGCTCTCTCTCGCCCGAACCCAGAGACAAAAAGCACCGCAGACACGCCCAGCAGGCGCCTCCCACCGTGAAAGTCCCCGCGGCGCACCCGCAATAAATTTCTCCCCATGAATTCTCCCAGCTTGAACCGAGGCCCTCTCCCGAACGCGCCTCCCTTGAATCCACACACTTTTCCTACCAGAAAAATTACAGCACCCCCCCCGAAACGCAATTGGACACACTTTTCCCTACCAGGTTTTTTCGCGCCCGGAAATCGCGGGCCCAAACCTGGAAACGCATGTCAAAAATAATTCCCCCATGAAAAAGCGCGAAAAAGATCAGACACGCTCTCCGGAGAGGCCCTCCCCATGAAAATGCACCTTTTTTGCACTTTTCGCAAGCGCGACCCCCGCCAAAACGACCTCTCCCATGAAAAAACAGCTTGTTCCCTAGCGCAAAAATTCCCGGGCGCGAAAAACAGTTTTTTTCCTAGCGGAAACAAAACCCGGTAGGAAAAAACGCGCCCAAAACCTGGAAACGCGTGTGAGGTTCGGTAAACTGCGATTTTCCTAGCGCAAAAGAGGGTCGAAATTAACGAGCGAAGCCGGAACCGGTACTTTCCGGTGTCCCCCACGAGGCCATATTAGCTATGAGAGGGCACATGAAGACTCTCGGAGAAAATTTTGTCTGGCGCAAAAAGCGAGCGGGAGGCCGCGCCCAGCAGGGAAACGTGTCCCAGCAGGCGAGCGGGCGGTGCAGCGGGAATTCTAGAGAAGAACGATACTCTCAACGCCTTGTATGGGGAAGGTTACTCGCGGAAGGGCAAGCTGGCCTGGACGCGGCGCGCCTGGGAGTGCCGAGCATCGCCGACGCCTGCGGGAGAACGGGCCGCGCTGGGGCCGGAGGAGGGAGAAGCCGGGGCCTTGGGTTGCCTTCTCGGCCGGGGCGACCTGGGGGAGCTGCGCGGGCGGGCTGCGGCGGGCGGAACCGGGTGCGCTGGGGGCCCGGGCTGGCGTCTGCGTACTATGAGGGTGTTGGATAGCCCTGGCCGGCAAAAAGCCACCGGCAGAGAAAACCTTCTGCGACAAGTTGTACAGTAGGGAAATTCGGTTAAATCGTGGTTCGGATGGAGGTTGCCTATCGGAGCAGCGTTGCAAGACGTAGCTACCTGGTTGAACCTGCCAGAAGGGCAAGCTAAGATTAAGGATTAAGCCATGCATGCCAGGTATAAGCTAATACACAGGTGAAACTGCGAACGGCTCATTAAATCAGTTGAAATGTCTCGTGCTTTATTCGTAGTCGGCTAATACGGGCAACTCTCTTACTAATCGTGCTTCGTTACATCGGTAGTGAGAGTGATCTCGGGTTGATTTATGTTGTAAAAATGACTGTTAGGCAGGCACGATCAGCTTCTGACGCATCATTAAGTAGGAGAAGTAAAGGTTATCCTATGAGTTCACGCGTACGGAGAATTAGGGTTCGACTCCGGAGAATGAGCATGAGAGACGGCTCATAGTTCTAAGGGAGGCAGCAGGCGCGGAAATTGCCCAATGTACAAACGTACGAGGCAGTGACGAAAAATCTTGAGCCGGCTTAGGCCGGTATTAAGCTGAGCGAGGCGCACACACCCGCGCGAACGCAATTAGTGGGAGAGCATGGTGCCAGCAGCCGCGGTAATTCCATCACTGATAGCTTTCTCTTACGTTGTTGCAGTTAAAAAGCTCGTAGCCGTTGTTAGCCCAGCGTGTCACTTTGAGAAAATCGGAGTGTTCATTACAGGGAAACCGCTGCACAGTACAGCAAAGAATGACATTGCTCCCCGGCGACGGGGGGTACGGAGTATATGGCAGCGCGGGACTGATAGTAGTTGGTGGGGACAGGTGAAATAGGATGATCCACCAAGGACTTTCAACAGCGAAGGCAGTCGGTAAGCGCTGTCCAGTTGGTCAAGAGCGAAAGTGTGAGGATAGACGATGATTAGAAACCGTTTTATTTCACGCCTTAAACGATACCATCTCAGAAGCGGGCTCAGAAGTCCGCATCTCAAGGGAAACCGCAAGGTTTCGGGTTCTGGGGGAAGTATGATTGCAAGATTGAAACTTGAAGGTATTGACGGAAAGATACCACAAGACGTGGAGTCTGCGGCTCAATTTGACTCAACACGCAAATCTTACCAGACCCAGATGCTTTACGGAGCAACAGATTAAGAGTTCTTTTGCGATTGGGCAGTTGGTGGTGCATGGCCGCTCCTAGTTCGTGGTGTAAACTGTCTGCCTTATTGCGTTAACGAGCGAGACAACCACCCCCAGCCTGGGGGGAGCGCCTGCGTTGAGCAGGACGAACGTGGTTGCTCTAGCAGGTCTGTGATGCCCTTAGACACTCTGGGCCGCACGCGTCCTACAATGTCGGCTGCACAGCGTCGCCCGGCCTGAAGGCCCGGCCATTCGTGTGAACCGCCGACGTGGTAGGGATCGGAGATTGGAATTTTTCTCCGTGAACGAGGAATGTCTTGTAGGTCTGCGTTATTAGCGCGGGCTGACTATGTCCCTGTCTTTTGTACACACCGCCCGTCGCTCCTACCGACTTGGATGTTTTGGTGAGTTGTCCAGAGTGCGCGCCTCGCGGCATGCACGAAGTTCTGCGAACCCCAATGTCTGGAGGAAGGAGAAGTCGTAACAAGGCTGCTGTAGGGGAACCTGCAGCCGGATCATTAGTGCCAAACAGCCTTCAGCTTAACTAAACCCACCCATTTTAACAGAATCTAACGGATAATAGTGGATCACTAGGCTTGGACATCGACGAAGAGCGTAGAACAGAGCGAAATTTGTGGCGACGAGCCTCAGCCCTATGCGAGTTGTCAATTCTCGAATACCTCAGGCCGCGAGGCCGCGCACCGTACAGAGTTGGTCCAGCTGGGAGGGCGGCGTGCCCTTTTTCTGCAGAGAACAACACGCGACCTGTGCGGTACGAGACTACGGGCCGAACTTAAGCATATCAGTAAGCCCAGGAAAAGAAATCAAAGCGAGATTCCCCCAGTAGCGGCGAGCGAACAGGGACGTGCCAGGCCTGAATTCCAGTTGTGGGCGTGCATTGCAGCGGGGGCAAAGTGCCGTTGAACCGGCCGGACCAAACAGTGCAACTCTGGTTGGCCCCCTTGCACTAGCTGGCGTAGTAGTACTGCTTGAGAGTGTAGTATGAATACGGGTGGTATTCCTCATCCAAGGCCAAATACAGGTCCAAGTCCGATAGCGTATCGAGTAACGTGAGGGAAAGGTGAAAAGTAGACTCAAAGGGGTTGCTTAAAAGACGTGAAACTATTATTTTGAAGGGTAAGCGGGGGCAGCGCATCTGCCGAACCTCTCCTAGAGGGCCGCCGCTTTCCGCCCGTCTCGAAACACGGATTAAGGAGTTACGTTAGACTGCGAGCCAATGCGTGCAAACGCAAGGGCGCAGCGAAAGCGGAAATACTCAGCCATGTTAGGGTGCACCGGTTCACCGGGGCTCCTGTACAGAGTTGTCTGATGTAAACCCGAAAGGTAGTGATCTTTACACGGCGAGGATGAAGCCAGTCGAAAGGCTGGTGGAGGTCCGCAGCAATACTGACGTGCAAATCGTTTGTCAGAGCTGTGTAAAGGGGCGAAAGACTCATCAAACTTCCAAGTAGCTGGTTACGTTCGAAATTTCTCTCAGGATAGCAGCAGTGATTTAGCTCCGACAGGTAGAGATAATGATTGGTGGAAAGTGGCCTCCGGGTATGCCCCAACTCTCAAACTTCGAATAGTCGGGATCGCGGGTCTTCCGCAAGGAGCCGCCGCGGTGGAGTATGCACTGCTAGTGGGCCCCTCTGGGTAAGCCGGATGGGCAAGGAGGATTCAGCCTTAAGTGGAGTTACGGTGCGCAACAGGGGCGCATGAGAAAAAACGACGTGTGCTGATACAGACAGCAGGAAGGTGGCCATAAAAGTCGGAAGCCTCTAAGGAGTGTGTTACAACTCACCTGCCGAATCAGTACGCTCGGAAAATGGATCGCGCTGCAGCCTCTGACCTACACTCCACTGGCACGCCGTGCCAGGTAGAACGTGGTGGTGCGGGCGTCGAAGCTTTCTCGTGAGGGGGGGCGGAGCGCGCACTAGTCCAGATCTTAATTGGAGTAGCCAATAATCTGCATGCAGACCACTGAAGAGGAGAAGGATTCCGCAGCCACTGAAACAGTCTGCGGGTGACTCGGACCTAAGCGCTCGGCCACGGCCATTTAAGCGTCGAAAGGGAAGCAGGCTAAGATCCCTGCAGGCCCGCCCACATTCGGCAACGGACGGCGCAGTTCACGGTCTCTCGGTCGGCGCGGTCGGACCATCGCACCGGCTTAATGCTCCAGGGCGTGGGGAAGAGCTAAGCTCTAGAGCCACGTTTCGCAGCTAGAATACGTCCGCGTACACGGACGCGTGCGAGGCCGAGAGACGCCTCAAAATGGACTGCGCGACTCGGGCGGGCACCGTACTGATAACCGCATCAGGTCTCCTAGGCAAGAAACCTCTAGTGAGAAGATAACACGACCAAGGGAAGTCGGCAAATCGGCTCTGTAACCTTGGGATAAAGAGTGGCTCTGAATGCTCGTGCCGGCGGCGCTGCATTGAGACCTCGGGGAAGCGTCGAAGTGGGGCAACCTGCCAGA
Source organism: Hexamita inflata (assembly GCA_963988835.1). Classification (NCBI taxonomy): domain Eukaryota; phylum Fornicata; order Diplomonadida; family Hexamitidae; genus Hexamita; species Hexamita inflata. The sequence goes on from CAXDID010000684.1 coordinate 81,643, forward strand.
TGTGAGCTGGGTGATCTTTGCAGCCTCTAACGCACCATGGGCAATTCAGAACTGCTACTGACTAGAAGAACCCGACTGTATAATTAAAACATAGCATCTCGATAGCCGCAGCCGGTTTTGACGAGATGTTAATCCTGCCCAGTGCTATGACTGTCAACGTGACGAGAGTCATTCAAGCTCTGGTAAACGGCGGGAGTAACTATGACTCTTTTAAGGTAGCCAAATGCCTCGTCCAGTAATTTTTGACGTGCATGAATGGATTAATGAGGTTCTTACTGTCCCTGGTCGTATCTTCGCGAAACCACAGACTCGGGAACGGGCGAGTGTAACCCTCAGCGGGGCAAGAAGACCCTGTTGAGCTTGACTCCAGCTTGGAATTGTAGAACGGTGATGGTGGTAGAGCGAACAGGGGAGGGCGACCGCAGCATGTAACACCCTGACACTACTCATTGTTCTGCTAACCCGGTAACCGGCCCGGCTTTGGCCTGGGGCTTGTCGGGGACATTTCTAGGTGGGGAGTTTGGCTGGGGCGGCGCGCCTGCTAAAGCGCAACGCAGGCGTCCTAAAACAAGCTCAGACAGGACGGAAACCTGTCGCAGAGCAAAAGAGCAAAAGCTTGTCTGATTGCGTTCGTCAGTGGCGTATGCAACCGTGAAAGCGTGGTCTATCGATCCTTTACGATTCTTGGAATGAATCTGGAGGTGACAGAAAAGTTACCGCAGGGATAACTGGCTTGTGGCCGCCAAGCGACCAAAGCGACGTGGCTTTTTGATTCTTCGATGTCGGCTCTTCCTATCATTCTGAAGCAGCATTCAGAAAGTGTTGGATTGTTCACCCATGCAAGGGAACGTGAGCTGGGTTTAGACCGTCGCGAGACAGGTTAGTTTTATCCTACTGAGGACCGCGCACCGCTAGTAATCTAGATTAGTACGAGAGGAACATTTTTATCAAAGCACTGGTTTACAGCCTTGTTTGACAAAGCAGTTGGCTGAAGCCACCCTTTGGCATGTTATGGCTGACAGCCTCTAAGTGAGAATCTCCCCTACAGGTGTGTATGGTTTCACCTGCTTATGAAATAGAAGCGAAACCGCCGCTCTCCATAGACCATGGAGCTCGAGTGCACTGTGAGCTATAAGTAAATTCAAGTAGTTGAGGTGCCACTCTATAGAAATATTCATATTATATGTTAGGCTGCAAGTTTTTGCTAGCTGAGCTTTCCTCGTTTATTTTATTTTTAGCTCTCTGCCGGGTGTCCAATATACCTCCAGGTAACCTGAGCTGGCTGCCTTGGTAAATACTTGGCGTGGTGCTTGGTTGTGTGCTGCCTGGGGCGCTGTGCGGGGCTTGCTGGCTGGGCTGTGGGTGCTGGCTGGGGTGTGCGGGCCTGGTGTGTTCTGTGTGGGCTGCCTGGTGGTGTTCTCTGCCTTGGTTATTTTCTGTTTCTCGCTTTTCACTTTTCACTGTTTTTTCTACCGGGATTTGAGACTGATGCTCGTTTCGGTGGTGCCTGGGTTGGTTTCTGGTAGGGAAGTTTGGGTTTTGGCTCTCGGGAAGTGACTTTCTGAAGAAAATCACCGAAAAGCAAGGGAAAGTTGAAAATCGACTGGATCTGGCTTGAGGAAGTTGCTCTGAGCAAGGGAGTTTTGCTGCCTGAAGTACTCAGAAGCACTCACTGCCTCGACTTTGCTCACTGATTCCTTCACTGTTCTCTTGCATCGCTCTCTTTCCTCCGCCTTGCTTCGTTCTCTGTCCTTGGTTTTCTAACTTTCTCATTTTCTCTACCAGAATTCAAGGCTGACATGCGTTTCGAGGGTGTCTGCTGTAAATCCTGGTAGGGAAATGAGAGTTTTGGCTCTCAGGAAGCACTTTTCGAGAAATTTCGTCAAAAAGCAAGGGAAAGTTGGATTTCGCCTGGAATTGACTCGGGCAAGCTTCTAAAAGCAAGGGAGTTTCTCTGCCTTGGGCTTCTGGAAGCACTTGCTGCCTTGACTTTGCCTACTAATTTCTCTCTTGTTCGCCTTCACTGCTTACTTTTGACTGCCTTGCCCGTTCTCTGCCCTTGATTTTCTCAATAATTTTCACTTTCTCACTTTCCCTACCAGGATTCAAGACCGACTCTCGTTTCCAGGTTTTCGGTCTTGAATCTTGGTAGGGAAAGTGAACTTTTGGCTCTCAAAATACACTTTTTGAGAAATTTCGCCAAAAAGCAAGGGAAAACAGGATTTCGACCAGATCTGCCTTGGACAAATCGCTCTCGGCAAGGCGGGCTGAGCTGCCTGGGGCACTCTGAAGCAAGCACTGAGCTCACTTTGCCTACTGATTTCCTCACTGTTCGCCTTCCTCGTTCTCTGTCCTCTGCCTTAATCCGTTCTCTGCCCTTGCTTTTCACTGTTTTGAAATTTGCCTAGGGAAAATGGAGGCCGACTCTCGTTTTGAGGGTGCCTGGTTCAAAACCTGGTAGGGAAATGAGAGTTTGGGCTCTCTGGAAGCACTTTCTGAAGAAAATGACCAAAACGCAAGGAAAATCTGGATTTCGGCTGGACTGGACTCGGGCAAGCTACTAAAAGCAAGGGAGTTTCTCTGCCTTGGGCTTCTGGAAGCACCTGCTGCCTTGACTTTGCTTACTGATTCCCTCACTGTTCGCCTTCAGTGCTTGATTTCTTCTGCCTTGCTTCGTTCTCTGCCCAAGATATTTTCACATTTTCACTTTCCCTAGCGGAAGTCAGAGTTGACACTCGTTTTGAGGGTGCCTGCTGTAGTTTCTGGTAGAGAAAGTGAACTTTGTGCTCTCTGCAAGCACTTTTTGAGAAATATTGTCAAAAAGCAAGGCAAAGTTGGATTTCGACTGAAACTTGCTTGTACAAGTCACTCTCGACAAGGGAGTTTCGTTGCCTTGGGCTTCTGGAAGCACCTGCTGGCTTGACTTTGCTCACTGACTTCCTTACTGTTCTCTTGCATCGCTCTCTTTCAGCTGCCTTGCTCCGTTCTCTGTCCTTGCTTTTCTCACTTTTGAACTTTCCCTACCAGGATTTTGGACTGACACTCGATTTGAGGTAGTCGTCCTTGATTTCTGCTAGGGAAAGTGAACTTTTGGCTCTCGAAACTCACTTTTTGAGAAATTTCGTCTAAAAGCAAGGGAAATATGAATTTCGGCTGGATCTGGCTTGAGGAAGTTGCGTCAAGTAAGGGGGTTTCTCTGTCTGAAGCTCCTGAAAGCACTTGCTGCCTTGATTTTGCTTACTGGTTTCTCTCTTGTTCTCTTGCATCGTTCTCTGTCCTCTGCCTGACGCCGTTCTCTGTCCTTGATTTCCTCACATTTGAACTTTCCCTACCAGGATTGAGGACGACACTCGATTTGAGGGCGCCTGGTTCAAAACCTGGTAGGGAAATGAGAGTTTGAGCTCTCTGGAAGCACTTTCTGAAGAATTTAGCCGAAAAGCAAGGGAAATCTGGATTTCGCCTGGAATTGACTCAGACAAGCTACTAAAAGCAAGGGAGTTTTGCTGCCTCGAGCTCTCGAAAGCAAGCACTGAGCCCACTTTGCCCACTAAACTCTCTCTTGCTCGCCTGCCCCGTTCTCTTTCTCCCGCCTTGCCCGTTCTCTGCCCAAATATTTTCAAAATAATTTTCACTTTCTCACTTTTCCTACCAGGATTTGAGACCGACACTCGTTTCCAGGTTTCGACCCTCAAAACGCAGGCGGAAATCCAAACTGCACCCCCTCCAGACGCACTTTCCGCCCAAAACCGCCAAAAAGAACCGCAAAACCGCTGTCCCAAGCCCCCGGAAACGGCGATCTCGGCCCCCAGCGCAGCGGCACTTCCGCTCCACGGCGCAAAATGGTACTGGCCAAGTACTGTTGTGCTTCGTATAAGTCAGTACGCTCGAGCTCTACCTTCCCACTTGCTGCGGGCTCCTCTCGTCCGGGGTTTGTCACTTTTGGCTGAAAGTTATTGTCTTGGGCGCGGTCTGGAAGCTGTGGAGCTGTGGCTTTGCAATTATTAATATTATATAAAGGCTATGTCGTGTGTAACCTTGGAAATTTTCCAGCAGCGCCCTGCAGCGACTTCATTTTTAGCACACGGTTTTATACGGGCTAATAATAGCCAAAGTGGGGAGTGGGTGAAGTTTCAGGCTGCCGGTACCATATGCGGGCGAACCCCATCTCCACTCTCCTGAGTCGCACGCGAGTGAATCCAAACCGAATTTGGGCCAAATTTTGCGCCAAATTCTGGGACACTCGTAACTTCTGGGAGGAAAACTGTTGTGGGTCTCGCCTGGGGGGCTTGTTGTAGAGTTTCTGGCAGGAAAAGTGGCGAAATTATTGCGCCAAGACCGGTTTCGGGGTCATTTGGAGTGAACTTGCTGGGCTTTTAACATTTTGCTTGGAATAATGTGAGAGGGCCTGGCGCGAACTCGCTGCTTGGACCAGGTAACCGGTGCCTTGCTGGCCTGCCTTGCAGTTATTTTGGCTCAAGTCCGGCCTTCTGGCTCAGTCCGGGCCTCTGCAGCCTGCTTCTGGGCCGAGTTGCCGCTGCCTTGTGCCTTGTATTGCTTCTGGGTGAGCTCGTGTGGGCCGCCTGGCAGTGCTAACTGGAGCAAGCAAGCACTCTGGAGCTGCCTGGAGCCTCGGAGCTGCCTTGCAAGCCGTGTTGGAGCCGCCTTGGCCATGCGACCTGGCACCTCGTTGGGCTGGTCCCGCCTTGGCTGTAAAAAGGGCGCAAAAATAAAAAACTCCCCCTACCTGAGTTGAACTGGCCTAGCGGGGGGTCTTCGGCTCGGTCGGAACTCGCATGCGTTACCTCTCTAGGCTACACCAGCTGTATGGTATTTTATAAACTTATAGAGGCAGTGTGGTAGTGTAAAAGTCCCCTTCCTGGGCACAGAATTATAACGGTTCCGGCGTTGGGCGTTATTTTGGGCCCATTAATTTGCCTGCTTTTGGGCTCGCCTTCTGGCTGGGCTTCTGGCTTGTGCTGGGCTGTCCTTGCTTGCTTGACGAGTGAGTGTGGTCTGCCTGGAGCTAGTTTCGCCTTGAGTTAGGTACTTTCGCTCTTACTTGGGCTCTCTGGCTTGCTTGGTTGCTGAGTTTCTGCCGCCTTGCCTTGCTTTTGAACCGTTTTGTTCGCCTTCCGCCTGCTTTTTGGGCTTCCGCCTGCGCCTGGGCTGCATTTGCCCTCACTTTCCTCTCTGTTCGCCTTCGGACTCGCCTGGCGGACGTTGTAAGCTCGAGTTCAGGAAGGAAATCGGTGGCAAGTGCTACTGCGACTGCAAGCTTTGGGCTGCCTGGCGAGCTAACTGCCTTGGATCTGGTGCTCTAGCTCTTACTAAGCTCCTCTAGCTCTCTCGCCTGCCGAGTTATCGCCGCCTTCCGCCTGCTTTCGGGCCTTCCCGCTCGTTTTCGCCTGCATTTCGCCTTCCAGCAGCGCTTTTGCTCTCTGCAGCACCGCCTTGCCTGCATTTCTGCGCCTGGCTGCTGAATAATCGCAGAGCAAGCACGCCGCCCGAGCCGCCTGCCGTGCATTCCACACTGTTTCCGTCTCTCCGGTTCAATACCGGGCTCTCCAGCGCGCCTCTGACCCGAGTTGCGGCCGCCTTGAATCCGTTACCTTCTCCGAGAGAGCTTCAGCTAGTCCAAAAGTTAACTTTTCCTACCAGAAATAGCAGCCCGGGCGCTCAAAACGCGTGTCTCCCATGAAAATCGCGCTTTTCCCAGGCAGAAAATTCTCGCTAGGAAAATCACCCGTTTTCCCGCCCGCCCTCAAATCCCGCTAGGAAATCGCAGCTCCGACCCACTCCAAAGTGGCCTCGGAACGTGAAAAAGATCAGGCAAATTATTCCCAAGCAAGGCAGAATTTCTCAGGCAGAATTCTCCAGACTCCCCAGCAAGGCCGCCTGGCGTGCTCTCCGGGCCGAGTCTCGCCCAGCGCTTCAGTCCGGAGCTCTCCAGCGCGCTTCTAGCTCGAGCTGCAGCCGCCTTGTTCTCTCACTTGTTCTCTCTTGCTCTCTCTCAGAACCTCTCCCAGAGACAACGCGACAAAAAGCACCGCAGACACGCCCAGCAGGCGCCTCCCGCCGTGAAAGTCCCAGCAGCGCACCCACAAAAATATTCTCCCTATGAATTCTCCCAGCTTGAACCGAGGCCCTCCCCCGAACGAGCCTCCCTTGATCCCGAAACATTTTCCTACCAGAAAAATAACAGCACCCCCTCGAAACGCAATTGGACACACTTTTCCCTACCAGGTTTTTTCGCGCCCGGAAATCGCGGGCCCAAACCTGGAAACGCATGTCAAAAATATTTCCCCCATGAAAAAGCGCGAAAAAGATCAGACACGCTCTCCGGAGAGGCCCTCCCCATGAAAATGCACCTTTTTTGCACTTTTCGCAAGCGCGACCCCCGCCAAAACGACCTCTCCCATGAAAAAACAGCTTTTTCCCTAGCGCAAAAATTCCCGGGCGCGAAAAACAGTTTTTTTCCTAGCGGAAACAAAACCCGGTAGGAAAAAACGCGCCCGAAACCTGGAAACGCGTGTGAGGTTCGGTAAACCGCGATTTTCCTAGCGCAAAAGAGGGCCGAAATTAACGAGCGAAGCCGGAACCGGTACTTTCCGGTGTCCCCCACGAGGCCATATTAGCTATGAGAGGGCACATGAAGACTCTCGGAGAAAATTTTGTCTGGCGCAAAAAGCGAGCGGGAGGCCGCGCCCAGCAGGGAAACGTGTCCCAGCAGGCGAGCGGGCGGTGCAGCGGGAATTCTAGAGAAGAACGATACTCTCAACGCCTTGTATGGGGAAGGTTACTCGCGGAAGGGCAAGCTGGCCTGGACGCGGCGCGCCTGGGAGTGCCGAGCATCGCCGACGCCTGCGGGAGAACGGGCCGCGCTGGGGCCGGAGGAGGGAGAAGCTGGGGCCTTGGGTCGCCTTCTCGGCCGGGGCGACCTGGGGGAGCTGCGCGGGCGGGCTGCGGCGGGCGGAACCGGGAGCTCTTCGGGCCCGGGCTGGCGTCTGCGTACTATGAGGGTGTTGGATAGCCCGAGCCGGCAAAAAGCCACCGGCGGAGAAAACCTTCTGCGACAAGTTGTACAGTAGGGAAATTCGGTTAAATCGTGGTTCGGATGGAGGTTGCCTATCGGAGCGGCGTTGCAAGACGTAGCTACCTGGTTGAACCTGCCAGAAGGGCAAGCTAAGATTAAGGATTAAGCCATGCATGCCAGGTATAAGCTAATACACAGGTGAAACTGCGAACGGCTCATTAAATCAGTTGAAATGTCTCGTGCTTTATTCGTAGTCGGCTAATACGGGCAACTCTCTTACTAATCGTGCTTCGTTACATCGGTAGTGAGAGTGATCTCGGGTTGATTTATGTTGTAAAAATGACTGTTAGGCAGGCACGATCAGCTTCTGACGCATCATTAAGTAGGAGAAGTAAAGGTTATCCTATGAGTTCACGCGTACGGAGAATTAGGGTTCGACTCCGGAGAATGAGCATGAGAGACGGCTCATAGTTCTAAGGGAGGCAGCAGGCGCGGAAATTGCCCAATGTACAAACGTACGAGGCAGTGACGAAAAATCTTGAGCCGGCTTAGGCCGGTATTAAGCTGAGCGAGGCGCACACACCCTCGCGAACGCAATTAGTGGGAGAGCATGGTGCCAGCAGCCGCGGTAATTCCATCACTGATAGCTTTCTCTTACGTTGTTGCAGTTAAAAAGCTCGTAGCCGTTGTTAGCCCAGCGTGTCACTTTGAGAAAATCGGAGTGTTCATTACAGGGAAACCGCTGCACAGTACAGCAAAGAATGACATTGCTCCCCGGCGACGGGGGGTACGGAGTATATGGCAGCGCGGGACTGATAGTATTTGGTGGGGACAGGTGAAATAGGATGATCCACCAAGGACTTTCAACAGCGAAGGCAGTCGGTAAGCGCTGTCCAGTTGGTCAAGAGCGCAAGTGTGAGGATAGACGATGATTAGAAACCGTTTTATTTCACGCCTTAAACGATACCATCTCAGAAGCGGGCTCAGAAGGCCGCATCTCAAGGGAAACCGCAAGGTTTCGGGTTCTGGGGGAAGTATGATTGCAAGATTGAAACTTGAAGGTATTGACGGAAAGATACCACAAGACGTGGAGTCTGCGGCTCAATTTGACTCAACACGCAAATCTTACCAGACCCAGATGCTTTACGGAGCAACAGATTAAGAGTTCTTTTGCGATTGGGCAGTTGGTGGTGCATGGCCGCTCCTAGTTCGTGGTGTAAACTGTCTGCCTTATTGCGTTAACGAGCGAGACAACCACCCCCAGCCTGGGGGGAGCGCCTGCGTTGAGCAGGACGAACGTGGTTGCTCTAGCAGGTCTGTGATGCCCTTAGACACTCTGGGCCGCGCGCGTACTACAATGTCGGCTGCACAGCGTCGCCCGGCCTGAAGGCCCGGCCATTCGTGTGAACCGCCGACGTGGTAGGGATCGGAGATTGGAATTTTTCTCCGTGAACGAGGAATGTCTTGTAGGTCTGCGTTATTAGCGCGGGCTGACTATGTCCCTGTCTTTTGTACACACCGCCCGTCGCTCCTACCGACTTGGATGTTTTGGTGAGTTGTCCAGAGTGCGCGCCTCGCGGCATGCACGAAGTTCTGCGAACCCCAATGTCTGGAGGAAGGAGAAGTCGTAACAAGGCTGCTGTAGGGGAACCTGCAGCCGGATCATTAGTGCCAAACAGCCTTCAGCTTAACTAAACCCACCCATTTTAACAGAATCTAACGGATAATAGTGGATCACTAGGCTTGGACATCGACGAAGAGCGTAGAACAGAGCGAAATTTGTGGCGACGAGCCTCAGCCCTATGCGAGTTGTCAATTCTCGAATACCTCAGGCCGCGAGGCCGCGCACCGTACAGAGTTGGTCCAGTTGGGAGGGCGGCGTGCCCTTTTCTGCAGAGAACAACACGCGACCTGTGCGGTACGAGACTACGGGCCGAACTTAAGCATATCAGTAAGCCCAGGAAAAGAAATCAAAGCGAGATTCCCCCAGTAGCGGCGAGCGAACAGGGACGTGCCAGGCCTGAATTCCAGTTGTGGGCGTGCATTGCAGCGGGGGCAAAGTGCCGTTGAACCGGCCGGACCAAACAGTGCAACTCTGGTTGGCCCCCTTGCACTAGCTGGCGTAGTAGTACTGCTTGAGAGTGTAGTATGAATACGGGTGGTATTCCTCATCCAAGGCCAAATACAGGTCCAAGTCCGATAGCGTATCGAGTAACGTGAGTGAAAGGTGAAAAGTAGACTCAAAGGGGTTGCTTAAAAGACGTGAAACTATTATTTTGAAGGGTAAGCGGGGGCAGCGCATCTGCCGAACCTCTCCTAGAGGGCCGCCGCTTTCCGCCCGTCTCGAAACACGGATTAAGGAGTTACGTTAGACTGCGAGCCAATGCGTGCAAACGCAAGGGCGCAGCGAAAGCGGAAATACTCAGCCATGTTAGGGTGCACCGGTTCACCGGGGCTCCTGTACAGAGTTGTCTGATGTAAACCCGAAAGGTAGTGATCTTTACACGGCGAGGATGAAGCCAGTCGAAAGGCTGGTGGAGGTCCGCAGCAATACTGACGTGCAAATCGTTTGTCAGAGCTGTGTAAAGGGGCGAAAGACTCATCGAACTTCCAAGTAGCTGGTTACGTTCGAAATTTCTCTCAGGATAGCAGCAGTGATTTAGCTCCGACAGGTAGAGATAATGATTGGTGGAAAGTGGCCTCCGGGTATGCCCCAACTCTCAAACGTCGAATAGTCGGGATCGCGGGTCTTCCGCAAGGAGCCGCCGCGGTGGAGTATGCACTGCTAGTGGGCCCCTCTGGGTAAGCCGGATGGGCAAGGAGGATTCAGCCTTAAGTGGAGTTACGGTGCGCAACAGGGGCGCATGAGAAAAAACGACGTGTGCTGATACAGACAGCAGGAAGGTGGCCATAAAAGTCGGAAGCCTCTAAGGAGTGTGTTACAACTCACCTGCCGAATCAGTACGCGCGGAAAATGGATCGCGCTGCAGCCTCTGACCTACACTCCACTGGCACGCCGTGCCAGGTAGAACGTGGTGGTGCGGGCGTCGAAGCTTTCTCGTGAGAGGGGGCGGAGCGCGCACTAGTCCAGATCTTAATTGGAGTAGCCAATAATCTGCATGCAGACCACTGAAGAGGAGAAGGATTCCGCAGCCACTGAAACAGTCTGCGGGTGACTCGGACCTAAGCGCTCGGCCACGGCCATTTAAGCGTCGAAAGGGAAGCAGGCTAAGATCCCTGCAGGCCCGCCCACATTCGGCAACGGACGGCGCAGTTCACGGTCTCTCGGTCGGCGCGGTCGGACCATCGCACCGGCTTAATGCTCCAGGGCGTGGGGAAGAGCTAAGCTCTAGAGCCACGTTTCGCAGCTAGAATACGTCCGCGTACACGGACGCGTGCGAGGCCGAGAGACGCCTCAAAATGGACTGCGCGACTCGGGCGGGCACCGTACTGATAACCGCATCAGGTCTCCTAGGCAAGAAACCTCTAGTGAGAAGATAACACGACCAAGGGAAGTCGGCAAATCGGCTCTGTAACCTTGGGATAAAGAGTGGCTCTGAATGCTCGTGCCGGCGGCGCTGCATTGAGACCTCGGGGAAGCGTCGAAGTGGGGCAACCTGCCAGATGTGAGCTGGGTGATCTTTGCAGCCTCTAACGCACCATGGGCAATTCAGAACTGCTACTGACTAGAAGAACCCGACTGTATAATTAAAACATAGCATCTCGATAGCCACAGCCGGTTTTGACGAGATGTGAATCCTGCCCAGTGCTATGACTGTCAACGTGACGAGAGTCATTCAAGCTCTGGTAAACGGCGGGAGTAACTATGACTCTTTTAAGGTAGCCAAATGCCTCGTCCAGTAATTTTGGACGTGCATGAATGGATTAATGAGGTTCTTACTGTCCCTGGTCGTATCTTCGCGAAACCACAGACTCGGGAACGGGCGAGTGTAACCCTCAGCGGGGCAAGAAGACCCTGTTGAGCTTGACTCCAGCTTGGAATTGTAGAACGGTGATGGTGGTAGAGCGTACAGGGGAGGGCGACCGCAGCATGTAACACCCTGACACTACTCATTGTTCTGCTAACCCGGTAACCGGCCCGGCTTTGGCCTGGGGCTTGTCGGGGACATTTCTAGGTGGGGAGTTTGGCTGGGGCGGCGCGCCTGCTAAAGCGCAACGCAGGCGTCCTAAAACAAGCTCAGACAGGACGGAAACCTGTCGCAGAGCCAAAGAGCAAAAGCTTGTCTGATTGCGTGCGTCAGTGGCGTATGCAACCGTGAAAGCGTGGTCTATCGATCCTTTACGATTCTTGGAATGAATCTGGAGGTGACAGAAAAGTTACCACAGGGATAACTGGCTTGTGGCCGCCAAGCGACCAAAGCGACGTGGCTTTTTGATTCTTCGATGTCGGCTCTTCCTATCATTCTGAAGCAGCATTCAGAAAGTGTTGGATTGTTCACCCATGCAAGGGAACGTGAGCTGGGTTTAGACCGTCGCGAGACAGGCTAGTTTTATCCTACTGAGGACCGCGCACCGCTAGTAATCTAGATTAGTACGAGAGGAACATTTTTATCAAAGCACTGGTTTACAGCCTTGTTTGACAAAGCAGTGGGCTGAAGCCACCCTTTGGCATGTTATGGCTGACAGCCTCTAAGTGAGAATCTCCCCTACAGGTGTGTATGGTTTCACCTGCTTATGAAATAGAAGCGAAACCGCCGCTCTCCATAGACCATGGAGCTCGAGTGCACTGTGAGCTATAAGTAAATTCAAGTAGTTGAGGTGCCACTCTATAGAAATATTCATATTATATGTTAGGCTGCAAGTTTTTGCTAGCTGAGCTTTCCTCGTTTATTTTATTTTTAGCTCTCTGCCGGGTGTCCAATATACCTCCAGGTAACCTGAGCTGGCTGGCTTGCTAAATACTTGGCGTGGTGCTTGGTTGTGTGCTGCCTGGGGCGCTGTGCGGGGCTTGCTGGCTGGGCTGTGGGTGCTGGCTGGGGTGTGCGGGCCTGGTGTGTTCTGTGTGGGCTGCCTGGTGGTGTTCTCTGCCTTGGTTATTTTCTGTTTCTCGCTTTTCACTTTTCACTGTTTTTCACTTTTCCTAGCGGGAATCGTAGCTGGCACTCGTTTCGGGGGTGCCTGGGTTGATTTCTGGTAGGGAAGTTGGGGTTTTGGCTCTCGGGAAGTAAGTTTTGAGAAATTTCGTCTAAAAGCAAGGGAAAGTTGGATTTCGTCTGGATCTGGCTTGAGGAAGTTGCTCTGAGCAAGGGGATTTCTCTGCCTGGAGCTCTCAGTTAGTGCTTCTGAGCTCACTTTGCACACTGATTCCCTTACTGTTCGCCTGCGTCGTTCTCTTTCATCCGCCTTGCTTCGTTCTCTGCCCTTACTTTTCTCACTTTCTCATTTTCTCTACCAGAATTCAAGGCTGACTCTCGTTTCGAGGGTGTCTGGTGTAAATCCTGGTAGGGAAATGAGAGTTTGGGCTCTCTGAAAGCACTTTTCGAGCAAAATGACCAAAAAGCAGGGAAAATCTGGATTTCGCCTGGAATTGACTCGGACAAGCAACTAAAAGCAAGAGAGTTTTGCTGCCTGGAGCTCTTGGAAGCACTTGCTGCCTTGACTTTGCCTACTAATTTCTCTCTTGCTCGCCTTCACTGCTTACTTTTGACTGCCTTGCCCGTTCTCTGCCCTTGATTTTCCCAATAATTTTCACTTTCTCACTTTCCCTACCAGGATTCAAGACCGACCCTCGTTTCCAGCTTGTCGACCTCGAATCCTGGTAGGGAAAGTGAACTTTTGGCTCTCAAAATACACTTTTTGAGAATATTCGCCTAAAAGCAAGGAAAAGTTGAAATTCGACCAGAACTGCCTTGGACAAATCGCTCTCGGCAAGGCGGGCTGAGCTGCCTGGAGCACTCTGAAGCAAGCACTGAGCTCACTTTGCCTACTGATTTCTCTCTTGTTCGCCTTCCTCGTTCTCTTTCAGCTGCCTTAAACCGTTCTCTGCCCTTGCTTTTCACTGTTTTGAAATTTGCCTAGGGAAAATGGAGGCCGACATGCGTTTCGAGGGTGCCTGGTTCAAAACCTGGTAGGGAAATGAGAGTTTTGGCTCTCAGAAAGCACTTTTCGAGAATATTTGCCTAAAAGCAAGGAAAATCTGGATTTCGACTGAAATTTGCTTGGACAAGCTACCAAAAGCAAGGGAGTTTCTCTGTCTGACGCTCCTAGAAGCACTTGCCGCCTTGACTTTGCTTACTGATTCCCTCACTGTTCGCCTTCAGTGCTTGATTTCTTCTGCCTTGCTTCGTTCTCTGCCCAAGATATTTTTACATTTTCACTTTCCCTAGCAGAAATCAGAGTCGACACACGTTTCCAGGTTTTCAGTCTTGAATCCTGGTAGGGAAATGAAAGTTTTGGCTCTCCGGAAGCACTTTTTGAGAAATTTCGTCAAAAAGCAAGGGAAATCTGGATTTTGACTGGTTCTGCCTTGAACAAATCGTTCTCAGCAAGGGAGTTTCTCTATCTGACGCTCTCAAAAGCACTTGCCGCCTTGACTTTACACACTGATTCCTCTCATGTTCGCCTTCTTCGTTCTCTGTCCTCTGCCTTGCCTCGTTCTCTGCCCTTGATTTTCTCACTTTCTTACTTTCCCTAGCGGAACTCACAACTGACTCTCGTTTTGAGGGTGCCTGGTTCAAAATCTGGTAGGGAAAGTGAACTTCGAGCTCTCTGGAAGCACTTTTAGAAGAAAATTGCCAAAAAGCAAGGGAAAGTTGGATTTCGCCTTGGACAAGTTGCTCTGAGCAAGGGAGTTTCACTGCCTGAAGCACTCAAAAGCAAGCACTGAACTCACTTTGCTTGCTCAACTCTCTCTAGCTCTCCTGCGTCGTTCTCTTTCTCCTGCCTTGTTCCGTTCTCTGCCCAAATATTTTCAAAATAATTATCACACTTTCACTTTTCCTACCAGGATTTGAGACCGACACTCGTTTCCAGGTTTCGACCCCCAAAACGCAGGCGGAAATCCCACAACGACCCCCTCCAGACGCACTTTCCGCCAAAAACCGCCAAAAAGAACCGCAAAACCGCTGTCCCAAGCCCCCGGAAACCGCGATCTCGGCCCCCAGCGCAGCGGCACTTCCGCTCCACGGCGCAAAATGGTACTGGCCAAGTACTGTTGTGCTTCGTATAAGTCAGTACGCTCGAGCTCTACCTTCCCACTTGCTGCGGGCTCCTCTCGTCCGGGGTTTGTCACTTTTGGCTGAAAGTTATTGTCTTGGGCGCGGTCTGGAAGCTGTGGAGCGGTGGCTTTACAATTACTAATATTACATTGAGGCTATAGCGTGTGTAACCTTGGAAATTTTCCAGCAGCGCCCTGCAGCGACTTCATTTTTAGCACCAGGTTTTATACGGGCCAATAATAGCCAAAGTGGGGAGTGGGTGAAGTTTCAAGCTGCCGGTACCATATGCGGGCGAACCCCATCTCCACTCCCCTGGGTCGCACGCGAGTGAATCCAAACCGAATTTGGGCCAAATTTTGCGCCAAATTCTGGGACGCGCTCAACTTCTGGGAGGAAAACTGTGGTGGGTTTTGTTTGGAGGGCTTGTTGTAGAGTTTCTGGTAGGAAAAGCGGCGAAATTATTGCGCCAAGATCGGTTTCGAACTCATTTGGAGTGAACTTGCGGTGCTTTCAGTGGTTTGCTTGGAATGCTGTGGGAGGGCCTGGCGCGAACTCGCTGCTTGGACCAGGTAACCGGTGCCTTGCTGGCTTGCCTTGCAGCTATTTTGGCTCGAGTCCGGTCTTCCGGCTCAGTCCGGGCCTCTGCAGCTTGCTTCTGGGCCGAGTTGCCGCTGCCTTGTGCCTTGTATTGCTTCTGAGCGAGCTCGTGTGGGCCGCCTGGCAGTGCTAACTGGAGCAAGCAAGCACTCTGGAGCTGCCTGGAGCCTCGGAGCTGCCTTGCAGGCCGTGTTGGAGCCGCCTTGGCCATGCGACCTGGCACCTTGTTGGGCTGGTCCCGCCTTGGCTGTAAAAAGGGCGCAAAAATAAAAAACTCCCCCACCGGGAATTGAACTGACCTAGTGGGGGGTCTTCGGCTCGGTCGGAACTCGCATGCGTTACCTCTCTAGGCTATACCAGCTGTATGGTATTTTATAAACTTATAGAGGCAATGTGGTAGTGTAAAAGTCCCCTTCCTGGGCACACAATTGTACTGGTTCCGGCGTTGGGCGTTATTTTGGGCCCTTTCTGCTGCCTGCTTTTGGGCTCGCCTTCTGGCTGGGCTTCTGCCTTGTGTTGGGCTGTCCTTGCTTGCTTGACGAGTGAGATTGAGCCGCCTGGAGCTAGTTTCGCCTTGAGTTGGGTATTTTCACTCTTACTCGGGCTCTCTGGCTTGCTTGCTCGCTGAGTTACTGCCGCCTTGCCTTGCTTTTGGCCTGTTCGCCTTCACTTTTGGCCCACTTTGAACCTGCTTTGCTCGCCTTCCGCCTGCTTTTCGAGCTTCCGCCTGCGCCTGGGCTGTATTTGCCCTCACTTTCCTCTCTGTTCGCCTTCGGACTCGCCTGGAGGACGCTGAAGCTTGAGTTCTGGAAGGAAATCGGTGGCAAGTGCTACTGCGACTGACTGCTTTGGGCTGCCTGGCGTGCTAACTGCCTTGAATCTGGTGCTCTCGCTCTTACTCAGCTCCTCTAGCTCTCTCGCCTGCCGAGTTATCGCCGCCTTCCGCCTGCTTTCGGGCCTTCCCGCTCGTTTTCGCCTGCATTTCGCCTTCCAGCAGCGCTTTTTCTCTCTGCAGCGCCGCCTTGCCTTCATTTCTGCGCCTGGCTGCTGAATTATTGAGTAGCGAGCACGCCACCCGAGCCGCCTGCCGTGCATTCCACACTGTTTCCGTCTCTCCGGTTCAAT
>CAXDID010000686.1:0-181917 GCA_963988835.1 Hexamita inflata
CAGCCCCGCCGCGGGTGAGAAAGGAAAGGGAAAGTACGCCGTGCTTCCGTCGGACCAGCGCTGTAGACCCGCGGGTTTTGGTTTCTATCCAGCGGAGACTCGGAGCTCAGACAGTTGGCGCGAAGTACAAGTGGTCTTAGGAAAAGCCAAGCAGATTGGGCTATTGGAAATGAATGCGCACGTCCCGAAGGCGGGTGGAAGCAGGAGAGTTCCAGAGACAATTTTCGATGAAAAGACAAGTGAGGTTTCTTTCTAAGCGTTGCAGCCAGACAGATAGCACCCATGTATTCATCAATCGGGGTAGAACCGTGCTAGATAGCGCCCGCCCGCATCAAAGGGAGTTTTTGACTTTCGTTCGAGAAATCCAGCGGCCGAGCCAGACGAAAACACTCAAATATTATTCGAGATAGGCGAAGTCGACTTGGAACTCGTTTCTCCGATACCGCGGGGTCCTGTGTGCTACAGCCAGAGACGTCCGTCCCGAAAGCGACGCGCTATGAGACGCTCTCTGGGCATTGTTGTTCGTCTTCCATTTCTAAAGAAAATACAAATGTGTTTGCTCTACAGAAAACAGCGCTTTCCCATTCCACTTCTCCATCGATGGAGACGACCGACGCCCGCAGAAAGAGCCTGCAGCAGCCCCGCCGCGGGTGAGAAAGGAAAGGGAAAGTACACCGTGCTTCCGGCGGACCAGCGCTGTAGACCCGCGGGTTTTGATTTCCGTCCAGCGGAGACTCGGAGCTCAGGCAGTTGGCACGAAGTACAAGTGGTCCTGGAGAAAGCCGGCGGCATCTGGCTAGTGGCAGTGAGTGCGCGCGTTCCGAAGGCGGGTAGCAACAGAAGAGTTTCAGAGACGATTTTCGATGAAAAGACAAGTGAGATTTCTTTCTAAGCCTTGCAGCCAGACAGATAGTGCCGATATATTCATCAATCGTGGTAGAGCCGTGCTAGATAGCTCGCGTCTGTGGCCGTGGGAGTTTTTGACTTTCGTTCAAGAAATCCAGCGGCCGAGCCAGACGAAAACAGCGAAATATTATTCGAGATTCGCGAAGTAGACTTGGAACTCGTTTCTCCGATACCGGCGGGTCCTGCGTGCTACAGCCAGAGACGTCCGTCCCGAAAGCGACGCACTATGAGACGCTCTCTGGGCATTGTTGTTCGTCTTCCATTTCTAAAGAAAATACAAATATGTTTGCTCTACAGAAAACAGCGCTTTCCCATTCCACTTCTCCATCGATGGAGACGACCGACGCCCGCAGAAAGAGCCTGCAGCAGCCCCGCCGCGGGTGAGAAAGGAAAGGGAAAGTACACCGTGCTTCCGGCGGACCAGCGCTGTAGACCCGCGGGTTTTGATTTCCGTCCAGCGGAGACTCGGAGCTCAGGCAGTTGGCACGAAGTACAAGTGGTCCCAGGAAAAGCCAAGCAGATTGGGCTATTGGAAATGAATGCACGTCGAGCGGGTGGAAGCAGGAGAGGGTTCAGAACAATTTTCGATGAAAAAGACAAGTGAGTTTCTTTCTAAGCGTTGCAGCCAGACAGATACTTACCCATGTATTCATCAATCGGGGTAGAACCGTGCTAGATAGCTCTCTCCATCAAGGAGTTTTCGACTTTCGTTCGAAATCCGGCGGCAGCCGGAAAGCCAGAACAAAAACACTCAAATATTATTCGAGATAGGCAAAGTCGACTTGGAACTCGTTTCTCCGATACCGCGGGGTCCTGTGTGCTACAGCCAGAACGTCCGTCCAGAAAGCGACGCGCTATGAGACGCTCTCTGGAGCATTGTTGTTCGTCTTCCATTTCTAAAAAGCCTGATATGTTTACACTACAGAAAACAGCGCTTTTATTCCACTTCTCCAGCATCGATGGAACGACCGACGCTCCCGCAGAAAGAGCCTGCAGCCACCATAGTGAAGGAAAGAGAAAGTACGCCAAATACTTCAATCAGGTTATACTATTGAGATGCAGTTTGGACATATCCAGATCAGGATCGGACATTGCATGAAGTGCAGGTGGGTGGGCCAAGCAGATTGGGTTATTGGAAATGAATGCACACGTCCCGAAGGCGGGTGGAAGCAGGTCAGTTTCAGAGACAATTTTCGATGAAAAGACAAGTGAGATTTCTTTCTAAGCGTTGCAGCCAGACAGATAGTGCCGATATATTCATCAGTCGTGGTAGAGCCGTGCTAGATAGCTCGCGTCTGTAGCCGTGGGAGTTTTTTACTTTCGTTCGAGAAATCCAGCGGCCGAGCCAGACGAAAACAACGACATATTATTCGAGATTGGCGAAGTCGACTTGGAACTCGTTTCTCCGATACCGCGGGGTCCTGTGTGCTACAGCCAGAGACGTCCGTCCAGAAAGCGACGCGCTATGAGACGCTCTCTGGGCATTGTTGTTCGCTTTCCATTTCTAAAGAAAATACAAAAATGTTTGCACTACAGAAAACAGCGCTTTTCATTCCACTTCTCCATCGATGGAGACAACCGACGCCCGCAGAAAGAGCCTGCAGCAACACCGACGCGGGTGAGAAAGGAAAGGGAAAGTACGCCGTGCTTCCGTCGGACCAGCGCTGTAGACCCGCGGGTTTTGGTTTCTGTCAAGCGGAGACTCGGAGCTCAGGCAGTTGGCGCGAAGTACAAGTGGTCCAAGGAAAAGCCAAGCAGATTGGGTTATTGGAAATGAATGCACACGTCCCGAAGGCGGGTGGAAGCAGGCCAGTTTCAGAGACAATTTTCGATGAAAAGACAAGTGAGATTTCTTTCTAAGCGTTGCAGCCAGACAGATAGTGCCGATATATTCATCAGTCGTGGTAGAGCCGTGCTAGATAGCTCGCGTCTGTAGCCGCGGGAGTTTTTGACTTTCGTTCGAGAAATCCAGCGGCCGAGCCAGACGAAAACAACGACATATTATTCGAGATTGGCGAAGTCGACTTGGAACTCGTTTCTTTCTTATCATAACCCACTAACCCTAAACAGCTGGACTTAAGCCCTGTAAGAAACTCTAAACTATAAACACAGCTTAAATTAAAAAGGTAGATAATAAAATTAAAAACAGCCGTTACAGACACTAAATTTATAAACATATTTATAAACAACAGGACACTATATGGGGTACAAATGATAAATTTGGAGCCTAAACAATATAAACACAGTGTTAATCATTTTGAAATCTACTGTATACCATAATTATAATTTTTTGAATTACATTCAGGGCCAAATGGAGGGAATAGAAGTTTAATGCATCTATTTTTATTCAGATGAAATTTAAAAGATATTTTAACAGTTCAGTGGCAAAATTACACAAAATAAAATTAAGTTAGAATGAAAAGGAGATTAAATATGAGGATTGGTAAGTAATTATGTTTGAATTTATTTAATAGCATTTAAAGTAATTAATAACTCTACAGATAAAATAATAGAATGAAATATAATTAATTTATTCAGGAACTTGACTTTATATACTAATTCACTATATTATTATGCAGTTATTTTCTTCATTCGCTCCCTTTAATTTGAACCAGTTGAACCATTTTCTGGAACATTTCCGCTTTTTCGTTCCTTTATTTAATTTTGTGTTCATTCATTTATTTTATTTCCATTAATTATTTATTATTAATATTTGATTACACATTGTACTATTACCTCCGCTCCAAAAAAGAATTTACAAACTGAACCCCAATCAGTTTATTCATGTTTGTTTATTACATTACGTTAAAATTACTAATTATTGATTCGTTTATTGATAGTTATTTGACAGTTACGAACTTAAAATCGAATCTAGTCTGAACCAGATTCAGTTTATTCAAAATAATATTCGATTGTTGGTCATTAACCACATTGCAGTTTAAAAGCGTTAACTGCTCAAAATCAAATTTTAACTCTGAGGAGTGGAAAGAAGCATTTTTCAAAACCAAGTGATTCACGAACTGATTTGGAATTAGTGAGGTGGAGAGCGTTATCTTCGCGTTCAAGTGATTAACCAATTAAAGATTCAAACTGCAGTTTTCAATAAATAATTGTTCAGTTGTAAATAATGCTTTGTTAAAGCAAATGCAGTTATTTAACTTAACCTTTCTAAACTATCCGGTTATGAGAGATAAGTCAACAGTTGAGTTATTAATTTCAAGAATCCCAGCAGAACCCAGAGTTCTGAAGTCAAAATCGTGAGACTTGCAATCAATTACTATTTACTGCTAATAAGCGGTTATTTGCACTGGAGTGCTCTGAAGGGACTGAATGCTGTCGTCCCAAGATATTTAAAGCTAGCCATAACTCTACTTCTAAATGTATGCCATTTTATAAAGAAGTGGCGATCAACTTTTTAAGCTTCATTATTGATATATTGTGAACGATAACGAGGCTTAGTATCAATCGGGGTTATGTTTTTTAATCAATCAAAACACACTACTAAAAATAAAAACTAATATTATCAGCTGAAAATTCTGATTATGCAATAATATTTTAAACAACTGATCAACTTTTTCACTACATACTAGTACTCATACAATACACCTACTTAGACTTTTAACAATCAATTTAGTTATAATTGAACATATATTAAGATTATAATCTAAATAATAATAGTAAATGAGCATCGATTATGATGTACATGATATGTTAATAATTATGTTTAAATTTTCATCAAATTTTCATTAATTACTTTCTGAGCTATTTTCTAATTATATAAAATGATCTTCGAACTTCTAATCAAATATTATATTCTCAATATATTATCAATATAGAAGGGAAAATCAAAGATATAAGGTGGCGACCTTATATCTGAAGGTGAAAATATAGTTAAACTTACTTTGAAAATTAAAATACCTATTTTAGTACTTTTAAAGTCAGCTTAGTAACAGTCATGCGGCGACACTAACACGTGTTAACTGTATCCAATTTGTGATTACAAAAAATTAATATTTGTATATTTTGATTCAACTATTGTGGATGTCTGTGCATACAATAATTTAAATACAGATACGTGTCAAATAATTAATAATTAATTGATCTAATTTGAAATATATCCCAACAAATTTGTGGGAAAATGTATATTTGTAAAATACACATTATTCAGTTTATATTTGCAACTGTATTAATATGTTGTTCTAAAAATACATTTAGAATGTATCCAACTCCTAATTACAAAATATACAAATTTTTATACTTTGATTCAACCCCTTTAGTTACAAGAATATACGATATATATAATAGTTATATGTACTATTCAAATATTCTTCTTGCAACAATATTAAGCTCATATATCGATTTAACTTAAATAATTGATACTATATCCACCATTTTAGCGCACAAATTATTATATAATAAGTTATTCTGCAACAATTAATAAGAGTCGATAACCATAAAATCTAGTATTGTTGTTTCAATATACAAAATAAATTTATTCGGAAAACTAAAAAGCTTCTTAATTTTGACAAATACACAAGTAATCATACCAGTTGTTTAACTTTTAATTATATATACTACAAATTCTAAATATCAGAACGTTGAAAACAGAAACAGGTTACTTCAGATCTCGAACATCGCGCTTTGTACAAATGGCAAGTTGCTGATATGTTAGTCTTGGTATTGTTTACATTCAGTGTTTAAACAGTAATTTAGAATTCATTATAAGTTGAAAATATAGTTAAGCTAACTTTGAAAGAAGGAATCTTCCCAGTAGATAAAAGGAATTTACTCTATAATATTTTTGTATTACCACTCTACTCTAGTCCAAAATACTTGAATGCACTAAATTTAGTATCTTTTATAACGGCTGTAATTGAAGATACAGACTCCCATTAACATTCAGTGTAGGATAATGAGCCAACAACGTAAACGTTAAGTCACAGCGAAAATTTATATTTGTATATTCTTCAAATCCTCAAAGTATTGCTGTCTGTGCTTCACTAAAATATTTAATATAAATTATAAGGGCTGGAATGAAAGGAGTACATGTTACTTATAATATATAGTTTAGAGATTTCAGCAGCTCTCGTTAAGTTGGTTAAAATACTAAAATGTAATTAACTTTGATTATTGCAGTAATACCTCCTAGCCAGGAACACTTTTGATTATTTAAATATGATATATTACTATAATAGTAATATATTTTTCTTTGTAAATTAGAGTTATTTCGTGATTCAATAAAATATACAAATCTGGAATACCATAATTTCAATATTTTGGGAATCGTATCAGAGGCTACCAGCATAACTACCACTTATAGTTAGGGGTACATAAAGTGATATAATCACATTATATAAGGAGTTCTGCCTAGACGGTTTAGTTGTGATAACTAAGCTTTCGTTAATTTTAGTATTTTGAGCACTATTATACAAGCTGGCTGGTTAACGTTAAATTTTGGTATTAATATTTAGTACTTATACTAATCTCTCCTTTAAGTCCGAAATTTAATATTTGAGTGATCTCCAATATAATGTAATTCAATTGAAGTTAACGAAAATATGAAATAAAATTAGAATGCTATATTTCCTTAATTAGCACCATATAATACCTTTTAATTTCGCGGGAGTCAATGCCTTCAGATGTAGTCAGTTTAAATGATATAAATATGTAGTATTTTAAATATTTTAAAAGAGAAGTAGGTAATATAATATTAAAATAAAATATAAATGTTTTTATGTGTCAGCGTATTTCATTCCCCATCAAATATAGACCAGCTCAAATTTTTCTTCGTATATATACCTGGCGACCTTGGATTTTCCCCTCTATGTATTGTGTTTTTAACCTGTACAACTCTATTTTTTATTCCTTCTGGGAATTCAACATCTATAATTTACTTTGACAGAAGACGTGGAATCCATTTACATATATTAGGAAGAGAAAGTAGTTAATTAATTGATGGCCTCTTTTCTGGGTCTTTAGATAATATTGAATCTACAATCGCAGATAAATCCTATGAGTATCTTGAGCTGTTTATTGGTTTGTGATTATTTTGTATTATCTTTGTAAATAGATTAAATAAGGATTTTCCACAAAAACTTGATTTAATGTACATAATTCATAAAGAATGCAACATAAACTCCATATTTCCGATTAGTTATTGTAGCCTTAATGTTGCACTACTTCAGGACTATAATAATAAGGAGTTAGATACCGACTATCTATTTATTGTGCTGGTTGGGCCATTACTTTTGATAATCCAAATCCGCCCAACTTAACTTACCATCTTTGAGATCCATCAGCCACATGAATTTTGTTCAAAAAATATTTTGAGCTTTAATATCTTTATGAAGAATCTCATGATCGTGAATGTGCTTAAGAGCCAACAGAATTTGAACAAAATATTACATAATTTCGGATTCTGTGAATGGATCATTAGATTTTAGAATGTTGACTCAGTAAAGACCCAACATGGCCCTCACTGAGTCGTTAGCTGATTCGCTCATTATTTTCAGAAACTGGTTCTCGCGTCTCTGTTTCCTTTCATTGAGAAAGCACAAACAGATTCACAGTATTTTATTTATTATCATTCGCTACTATTATAATTATGAGAATCCTGCTACTGATCACAAATAAACGCTCCAAAGTTCTGAATATCTGGGTCAAAGATCTTAACCGTTTTAGCATTAATTTAATAATTATCACTATTCGCGAATTCGCAATTAGCGAACAAAAGATCATTCCACGTTCCAGATAACTGTTTTAAATCAATGTTATGATAATATAATTAAACAATATTTGGTCTGCACTATATTAAAGAGCGAAAATCGGTTATAACGTCTTTGTCAATTTCTACAGTTAATTTTGAAGACATTTGTAATGGATTGAAATCAAAAGTATTTATCATATTGTTTTATATTTTATTGAAACAAGCCATTTGTACAAGTACAAGTTGTTGCACTGATTGCTGCTCCATCTGGACATGCGCTATATTGTTATATATTTTGTTAAGTTTAACAAGAATAATATTAAATAGAATAGTATTCTTGAATTTAGTACTATTATTTTATAATGATATAAAGCAGTTTTCCAGAATAATGTTATTCCACTGCCCTGAGGCATCATTTAAGTTGCAGTTGTAATTTATTAGGTGAATTGATTTATTCGTAAATATGTCAGCTATCACCATATAAAAATATTTCTAATAATAATTATAAATGAGAATAATGCTTTGAAATTACTTCTAGGTAATATTTTGAACAAAAGTATAAATATCATATGATGTTAATGATTAACATTGTTAATCCATGAAAATATATCACGGGAAAATCACGTCACGGGAAAATCAAGTTTAAAGACTAAGCCAAAAAACCAAAAATATCAAAACTTATGTTACGAACTAATTTAATGTAAGACTTGTAATTTTACAAGTCTTAATTGAATGAATTAATTTAAAAATTATAATATGAAAATTTAATGGCAAAATTAAATATAGAAGGATAGACTATGACTACTTGTAGCTCTTTATTTGTCTCACGTATGGTACTGAATAATTAAACTTAAATATGTTAACATGCCATTGCACAAGTAGTATTTATATATTTATATGTTTTAATGGTGAATATGTCACTTTTTCAACATCCTTTTCTTGTTATATATTAGTTTCCATCTCCGTTTACGTAATATTTCAATTAGTCACAGTTATCGTATTGAATTCCTTAAATAGTATATAACCCCTCAGATTTCGAATCCTATATAAAAAATATAGATTTAAGGTCATTATAACCACTAATTAATCCTATAAAGTAATATTTAGAATTCGAATATGTAACGTTTATAGATCCAATATTTAGATGAATTAAGTTAAAAAGAACAGGTTCTGGAGTGCTTAACACACATGTAATCATTCCAACTGAAATTGAATTAGAATCATTTAATACGATAGCATTTACATTTATACGATCAATATGTGTATCGACTACTGAAATATTTGATACATCTGTTGTCGCATGTAAAGCTCCAGCAACTACATTGTTATATTAAGAAATAGCTGTTAAATTTAAATTGGATATTTTACTTTAATGTATATTGAATTCAGACCAGCCCAAAGATGTTGTAATACCAGTTGCGTATGAATCTGCATTTTTACTTTCAGAACTTATATTCAAATTATTCAATATAATTTAAGTTATATTAGCACGTGAGTAATATATGCGTCCAAATAATCCACCAGATCTAGACATGTTTGCTGATGTGAATGCGATAGAATTAGTAATATATAATAAATGAATTGAAAATATTGAGTTTTCAACTCTACCAATAAATAAAACAGATCTAGAACCACCCATTGCTGTTGAGTTTAGCTATATGTGGTCTACTGAACAGTTTATATATATAACATTTGATTACAGATAGCATAGACCCAGAAAGCCACCTAAATTAGCTTCAGCATTAGAAAATGCAGTAATAGTTGAATTGAATAAAATTGAATTAGTTTACGTTAAAGAAGAACTTAGTATAGTGCCTATATACCCGCCTACCATATTGAAATTTTGACTGGCCGAAGAGCTATTTAATTACTATATCGAACATTCTTGCAATGTTACATTTGAGTTCCGTACATATCCTACTGCACCTATTGAGATATTTCCAATTTATGCGTTCAACTCTAATTTAAGCTAAATTGCTTGGTAGTTTCTTATTAATATGCTAGAAAACCCTATATGTGACACTATGCTTCCCGCATAACAGTTCGCTGACCCATCTCCTTAAATTTATATTCCGAATGTATTTAGTCGATCAAAATTCACTGAGCTATTCAAAATAATAGAAATAACACTTGCGCAAAAAATACTTCCGGTAGCTGATTACATAACCATGCTAACATTGGACAGTGACGTTTTTAAGAAATTCACTTCGTTATTTAGTTTCATCCCACCTATACCAGAAGATGCGAATAACGAGCCGCCTGAGTTTGAATTTACAACTAATTACTCTACTTTCATATCATTTATTTCAGCCTTGCACTTTGAGTCTAAGTACCCTGCCAACTATCCGATATATACTTCTGCACCCTATGTTCCATTCACTGTTGTGTTACAATTCGTGATTCTAGTAGATTCGATGATTATTTGTGATAAATGAATGAATCCAATTGTTCCTGCCCTTGCAGCTATATTCGATGCCCCCGCTAATATAGTTGAAAACTATATGCCTAAATTATTGGATTAAACGGAACTTCGTTGTATAACTCCAAATATTATGCCTGCTCCACAATAATCAACTCCAAAAGATTTTGAAGTAAAATTGTAAACATTGGTAGAATATACATTTATCTTCGATTAAAATGTATTGCCTATAAATCCACCTGAGCTGGTCTTTGTGTAGTCAGTTGATGTTATGGAAGAGTTCTCAACTTTCACATTCATAATCAAACCAATACTATTTTCGCACGAACCCGACAAGATGCCAAGTTACTAACCTCTGGTTAAGTCGATACTTATAAATTGTGAATTGAGAACTGACCAGTTTTAGCCACATTATCTAGCTACCAAAGCAGAAACATTAATATCATCATTTAACATTGATTTTTATGAAATCGCTATTTGCACATCCAAATCTGAAATTATGGATTTGACACACAAATTGGTCATATATGCAATAGTTCCAATTCTTTGATAGTTAGCATCTCCTTTGATATTAAACACTATTGAACTTTTTGAAAATGTTAAATTTCCATCTACAATTGCGATAGCACTAACCACGACTTCGTTTGATACTTTAAATATACTTGAGTCATTGAAGCAAATCTAACTTACAGAAACGACACTTGTAGAATTAAGTCGACCAAAAATTTATCCAGTGAAGCTAATGAAGCTGGTATTATAACAGGTAATAATAGAAAATACTGACATTTTTAATTCCACAAGCGAGTTATTAGTGTTTGCTATGATTCCACCGAATATCAGCTATTTGGTAGCCGTAGTTGATATTAACGTAATCGTGTTTGGATTCAATTCGGAAGTACCCAACTAAATTACTATTCTTTGCAATGATAATGTACTATAATTTACTTAACAAAACAAATATGAAGATGCATTACCAACAGTAAATAACTCTGGATTAAAATTTACAGATCTCATAGATATTTATCCGTTATTTGTTAACAGTGCTCCCATACAACTTGATTGAGTGCTATAATACACACCTAAAATTTGATAATTTCTAATGTTTAACACGCCAGTAGCTATTTCTACTAATTCTACGCTTCCAGCGGAA
Organism: Hexamita inflata; assembly: GCA_963988835.1. Taxonomy (NCBI): domain Eukaryota; phylum Fornicata; order Diplomonadida; family Hexamitidae; genus Hexamita; species Hexamita inflata. Next base: position 11,182 of record CAXDID010000686.1, read on the forward strand.
TGAGATCCGTTTTCGAGTGTCAAGCTCACAACTAAGTTGCGAATATTCAGGTTATTAGCGCTTCGTTCTAATATATTGAGTTTATACGGCGACAATATTAACAACGTAGAGCCGATTTTTGATATGATTTACATTTTGTTAATCACATAAATTCCGCTGTTAGCCACAATCGACCCTGAACCTACCATTTATGTTCCAACCTGTATTTTTAGGTTGTAATAATAGCTTTATGTTTGGAATAAATAGAACACAGAAATCGACAGTGAGTCATCAGCCACATCAATAAATGCGTTATTGATAGCTAGAACATTTCCAAAGACGTAGTCTCCAGTAAAGTTAGCTTAGTTCACAGAGTTAGTGATAGCAACGATATCAAATTAATAAATAAATGGTGTCTACATACAAACTAAATCATTACTAAAATCTTCTGAAAATTCTAAATGCGGTTCAAGTTCTGCAACATTTATATCGACAATTTGCTTTTGCAAATCTAGAATAGAATTAGATAATTAGTTAATTTTAATATTAGAGGCGTTTATTTAATTAGAAAGCGTTGTATTTATAATAGAAATATTGGTTAGTATACTAGATGTTGTTTACACCATCGAAAAATTTACAGATTAAATATTACTGAGTAAAGACATATTTATAAATTGAATAGATTGGTTAACTGCACTAATATTACTAAGTATACTGGTGTTTAATTTTTAAAGAGTTTCCGATATTTGCGATACATTCTCTGAAAGAGTTGTATTGATAGTCAATACTGCGACATTTAAAGATTATACATGGGTCTTTAGATACTCTGAAATATTATTCATTTACGAATTTAGTTATGTTATATTGGCGGAAGTGACATTTGCAAGACCAAAAACAGATTTATTTACTTCGGACATATTATTTATGAGGTTTTAGTTTAAATTAGTAAAGTTATCATTTATTGTAATCAGACTTGCTGCTATTTATGTTGAAATGTTGGATATTGTACTATTTAAACTTGATATATTAGAAGTTAAATCGTTAGTATTTGTTATTAAAGACTAATTCAGCGCTTGTATTCTTGAGTTAAAAGTAAATTCGTTCTCTTATATTCTTTGATCCAATTATTAACCTATCAAGTTTATTTGTTGAAATAGTTTAACTTTGTCGTCTTACATCAATTACTTTATACTAGTCAATTACGAATTTGTCTTATCATTAAGTGAGGATATATTTCCAATTAAATGTGTTTCTAAAGCATTGGATTACAGTTATATTAATTATTGCAAATCAGAAACGTTGCGTACAATATAACCTTCTATGATGTTTAATTAATTAGTGAATTCTACATTTTAAGCAGTTATATTAGATAATATTGAGACATTTCCAGATAGCCACTAATCTATGCTAGATAGTTAATCAATTATGTTTATACAACTCGTGGAGTTTAGTAAGTAACCTTGTGAACATTCACAATACTCACCATTATATATAAACGGTAACACACATATAAATGAATCATTAGAACTTTAATATTATCCAAGCACTAAATTTTGTAGGCAAAATCCGTACACATATTTCCCTTAATCGCAAATACCCATACAACTTATAGTTTCTGTACTTGCGGACAGTAGTGGATTTCCATTACCAACTCTCGGTGTGTGAGATTCTACACAAATTTAAGTTTTTTAAGTTATAACTGTATTCGATATATTAACGCTGGACGCAAAGTAACCGTTTTCGCTACTGTTTTACTTAATATCGGCAGACAACTTTAAGTATACTAATGAAAACTCAGTCATAGCCACTAAAATTTAGTTTACCAGGCCAGAAGATTTGGTGCTATTAAATCTTAATTACAAGTTACAGAGTTATAAATCTAAAGTGTCTTTAGATTGTAACATAATTCCAGAAAGTATTTAACCAGTAGCTTTGAAAATTAAAGTAGATTAAAGTACTTATAAATCACATTGTATACAAATTAACGCGGCCTAAATTACTTCAAAGTTTAGGCTAACATTTATTGTAGAGTGTTGTATAATTTACGATAATTTATTGAATCCAAAAATGGCAAACACTTTGGCGTAATTCATCTCTACTTATATTTCTGAGTTCTATATTACATCTGTATATATGAACATATGTGATGAACTTTAGGAAACTTGAATGGTATTTTTAATGATAGTTTGTTGTATATTTTTTGCTTTTTAACAATATGTATATTATTCATTACCTATTGTTACTTTTGTACTGCAAAATTCGATTTACTTTGGGACTATTGATTTGTATAGTATAGAAGATAATATAGTAAACATAATATTCTACATTTAATATTCCAATTCAGTTTAAACAATAAATGCATGAATTAATTAAACACCAAGCTTCATGTTCATCAGTGTATAAACAAACATTTCCTCTAAAATTTAAACAAATACAGTATCATAATATGTTAGATCTATCTCCGTTCAATGATAATATTAAAAGTTAAAGTATAATCGCGGTTATCCATAATTTCATACACAGAAAATATATGAAAATATGGTGGTGATTGCTTTGATAATTTTAATGATTTTATTGTCAAAATGAGTTAATATATAGTTAGATGACCATTATATCTCGAGTTAACATGTGAAAGTCATTATTACCTTTGTAAAATAACAAATAAAAATGCATATAATTCTGATGGAAGAAACACAAAAACAATTTTTCAAATAAGTACAGATATTGCAATACAAATATAGTATAAGTTGTATAGCTTGAAATATTTCCATTTCAATCACAATATTATTTCCAACATTTCACTTAATGAATTTCATTTTCATATAATAGTTTGAGCTGTTAAGCTATTTAGTGCTTACTGCTTTTTAGTTAATATAAAATACCTGATATTTTCAAGATTTACAACTTTAATTATGATATTTACTAATTATTCTATTATTGTACTTGCGATGAATACTTACATAACTTCAAAAAGAGTCACACAAGCTAACTTTGTGAAAATAAAATTAAAACACCTATTTTAGTACTTTTAAAGTCAGCTTAGTAACAGTCATGCGGCGACACTAACACGTGTTAACTGTATCCAATTTGTGATTACAAAAAATTAATATTTGTATATTTTGATTCAACTATTGTGGATGTCTGTGCATACAATAATTTAAATACAGCTACGTGTCAAATAATTAATAATTAATTGATCTAATTTGAAATATATCCCAACAAATTTGTGGGAAAATGTATATTTGTAAAATACACATTATTCAGTTTATATTTTTAACTGTATTAATATATTGTTCTAAAAATACATTTAGAATGTATCCAACTCCTAATTACAAAATATACAAATTTTTATATTTTGATTCAACCCCTTTAGTTACAAGAATATACGATATATATAATAGTTATATGTACTATCCAAATATTCTTCTTGCAACAATGTTAAGCTCATATATCGATTTAACTAGAATAATTGATACTATATCCACCATTTTAGCGCACAAATTATTCTATAATAAGTTATTCTGCAACAATTAATAAGAGTCGATAACCATAAAATCTAGTATTGTTGTTTCAATATACAAAATAAATTTATTCGGAAGGCTAAAAAGCTTCTTAATTTTGACAAATACACTAAGTAATCATACCAGTTGTTTAACTTTTAATTATATATACTACAAATTCTTAATATCAGGACGTTGAAAACAGAAACAGGTTACTTCAGATCTCGAACATCGCGCTTTGTACAAATGGCAAGTTGCTGATATGTTAGTCTTGGTATTGCTTACATTCAGTGTTTAAACAGTAATTTAGAATTCATTATAAGTTGAAAATATAGTTAAGCCAACTTTGAAAGAAGGAATCTTCCCAGTAGATAAAAGGAATTTATTCTATAATATTTTTGTATTACCACTCTACTCCAGTCCAAAATACTTGAATGCACTAAATTTAGTATCTTTTATAACGGCTGTAATTGAAGATACCGACTCCCATTAACATTTCGTGTAGGATAATGAGCCAACAACGTAAACTTTAAGTCACAGCGAAAATTTATATTTGTATATTCTTCAAATCCTCAAAGTATTGCTGTCTGTGCTTCACTAAAATATTTAATTTCAATTATAAGAGCTGGAATGAAAGGAGTACATGTTACTAATAATATATAGTTTATAGATTTCAGCAGCTCTCGTTAAGTTGGTTAAAATACTAAAATGTAATTAACTTTGATTATTGCAGTAATACCTCCTAGCCAGGAACACTTTTGATTATTTAAATATGATATATTATTATAATAGTAATATATTTTTCTTGGTAAATTAGAGTCATGTCGTGATTCACTAAATTATATAAATCTGGAATTCCATAATTTCAATATTTAGAGAATTGTATCAGAGGAAGCTAGTAAACTACCATTTATAGTTATGAGTACATAAAGAAACATAATGATATTATATACGGAGTTCTGCCTAGACGGTTTAGTAGTGATAATTATGCTTTCGTTAATTTTAGTATTTTGAGCACTATTATACAAGCTGGCTGGTTAACGTTAAATTTCTAGGATTGTTGTAACCCTCAAGTTGCTGAAAACCCAGTTGATCACGTACTAGAATATCGTGTTGTCCAACCTTCTACGGCCCAGCAGTGTGTACCTGTTTAGGCACCGTGTCGTCGACCTGTATTGACACGTTTTTTTGAACTTGGATTTTTCAATTATTTTCGTGTGTATCTGAAGAAATTCTTAGATTTAGTTATTTTTGCGTTTATTTTGCTGGTGATTTATTCGAGTTTTGATTTAGCAATCTGGTACCATTTTCTTGTACATAGTAGTCAATCTTTTGGATTTAATCTACCTTCATCTGATCACAGTACGCGCCGGATAAGATGATTCCAAGACCTCCTTGGCATTTGAAGTCAAATGCGAATTGTTGGAGTGCATCAGCGGATGCATTTGAGTGGAGTTTTTCTTCCATGCCTACCATCAGATGCTTGTTAATTTCTTGAAAAGCTGCTTTTTCTCGGAGACATCTTCCGCAACATCGAGGAGAGATCCGTAATTGCAAGCGCTTACGATGCGATTTATATATATATATATATATCACTTCCTCGAGAAAACACAAACGAATGACGGTAAGACTTGCGAAAGCGATAAGACTTTAAATGCAAGAACGTGCACTTTTTAGTTAATAAGCAATATAATACTATTTTATTCGTGTGTACATATATATAAATATATTAAAAGATAAACATTTTGATATTTACTCACTCAACATCCTCTTGTACTTAAATACTAATTACCATCTATATTGATAAATGATTTAAGTTAATCGCAGTTCGAATACTTTGTTCCATTTATAACAAACTAACCTTCAGATTTAGAATCTGCAATATAAAATATGGTTTATAACTCATTATATCCATTAATTAAACCAATATTTGACTTACTTTCACTAAACGTAATATTTACTGATCCAATCGTTACATGTGTTATAAATAAAGTATTATTAACATTTAATACAGCTGCAATCATTCCTGAAGAAATATAGTTGTTTATATTAAATACTATTAAATTTATTTTTATATTATCGATTACTACATCAGCAATTTACGTTATAGTTTAGCTAATACCTGAATGAATTGCACCTGCGTGAATATTACTTAATTAAGAAGTCACAGAAAAAATTATATTAGTTATTAAACTTTACCATATATTAAAACTACACTCAAAGAGTGATGTAGTTACACCTGTTGCATATGAATCATACTTAGAACTTTCAGAAAAAATATATAAATTATTCAGAATCGATTATGTTACGTTAACCTCTGAATAAACAACACGCCCAAATATTCCACCTGATCTAGACATTGCAGAAAATGTAATGGCTTGTGAATTTGTAATTTTAATCATGTATAAAGAAATTTTTGAGTACTCTACTCTACTTATTAATAAAATAGATCTTGAACACCATTCTGCAGTTGAATTTAACTTTATAAGGTTCACAGAACAGTTCGTTATTACCATTTTTGAGTATATTTCGCAAAAACCAACAAATCCTCCTATATTTGTCTCGCTATTAATTGATGAAGCAAATATAATTGAATTGAATAAAATTGAATTAGTTTACGTTAAAGAAGAACTTAGTATAGTGCCTATATACCCGCCTACCATATTGAAATTTTGACTGGCCGAAGAGCTATTTAATTACTATATCGAACATTCTTGCAATGTTACATTTGAGTTCCGTACATATCCTACTGCACCTATTGAGATATTTCCAATTTATGCGTTCAACTCTAATTTAAGCTAAATTGCTTGGTAGTTTCTTATTAATATGCTAGAAAACCCCATATGTGACACTATGCTTCCCGCATAACAGTTCGCTGACCCATCTCCTTAAATTTATATTCCGAATGTATTTAGTCGATCAAAATTCACTGAGCTATTCAAGATAATAGAAATAACACTTGCGCAAAAAATACTTCCGGTAGCTGATTACATAACCATGCTAACATTGGACAGTGAAGTTTTTAAGAAATTCACTTCGTTATTTAGTTTCATCCCACCTATACCAGAAGATGCGAATAACGAGCCGCCTGAGTTTGAATTTACAACTAATTACTCTACTTTCATATCATTTATTTCAGCCTTGCACTTTGAGTCTAAGTACCCTGCCAACTATCCGATATATACTTCTGCGCCCTATGTTCCATTCACTGTTGTGTTACAATTCGTGATTCTAGTAGATTCGATGATTATTTGTGATAAATGAATGAATCTAATTGTTCCTGCCCTTGCAGCTATATTCGATGCCCCTGCTAATATAGTTGAAAACTATATGCCTAGATTATTGGATTAAACGGAACTTCGTTGTATAACTCCAAATATTATGCCTGCTCCACAATAATCAACTCCAAAAGATTTTGAAGTTAAATTGTAAACATTGGTAGAATATACATTTATCTTCGATTAAAATGTATTGCCTATAAATCCACCTGAGCTGGTCTTTGTGTAGTCAGTTGATGTTATGGAAGAGTTCTCAACTTTCACATTCATAATCAAACCAATACTATTTTCGCACGAACCCGACAAGATGCCAAGTTACTAACCTCTGGTTAAGTCGATACTTCTAAATTGTGAATTGAGAACTGACCAGTTTTAGCCACATTATCTAGCTACCAAAGCAGAAACATTAATATCATCATTTAACATTGATTTTTATGAAATCGCTATTTGCACATCCAAATCTGAAATTATGGATTTGACACACAAATTGGTCATATATGCAATAGTTCCAATTCTTTGATAGTTAGCATCTCCTTTGATATTAAACACTATGGAACTTTTTGAAAATGTTAAATTTCCATCTACAATTGCGATAGCACTAACCACGACTTCGTATGATACTTTAAATATACTTTAGTCATTGAAGCAAATCTAACTTACAGAAACGACACTTGTAGAATTAAGTCGACCAAAAATTTATCCAGTGAAGCTAATGAAGCTGGTATTATAACTGGTGATAATAGAAAATACTGACATTTTTAATTCCACAAGCGAGGTATTAGTGTTTGCTATGATTCCACCGAATATCAGCTATTTGGTAGCCGTAGTTGATATTAACGTAATCGTGTTTGGATTCAATTCGGAAGTACCCAGCTAAATTACTATTCTTTGCAATGATAATGTACTATAATTTACTTAACAAAACAAATATGAAGATGCATTACCAACAGTAAATAACTCTGGATTAAAATTTACAGATCTCATAGATATTTATCCGTTATTTGTTAACAGTGCTCCCATACAACTTGATTGAGTGCTATAATACACACCTAAAATTTGATAATTTCTAATGTTTAACACGCCAGTAGCTATTTCTACTAATTCTACGCTTCCAGCGGAATGAGATCCGTTTTCGAGTGTCAAGCTCACAACTAAGTTGCGAATATTCAGGTTATTAGCGCTTCGTTCTAATATATTGAGTTTATACGGCGACAATATTAACAACGTAGAGCCGATTTTTGATATGATTTACATTTTGTTAATCACATAAATTCCGCTGTTAGCCACAATCGACCCTGAACCTACCATTTATGTTCCAACCTGTATTTTAAGGTTGTAATAATAGCTTTATGTTTGGAATAAATAGAACACATAAATCGACAGTGAGTCATCAGCTACATCAATAAATGCATTATTGATAGCTAGAACATTTCCAAAGACGTAGTCTCCAGTAAAGTTAGCTTAGTTCACAGAGTTAGTGATAGCAACGATATCAAATTAATAAATAAATGGTGTCTACATACAAACTAAATCATTACTAAAATCTTCTGAAAATTCTAAATGCGGTTCAAGTTCTGCAACATTTATATCGACAATTTGCTTTTGCAAATCTAGAATAGAATTAGATAATTAGTTAATTTTAATATTAGAGGCGTTTATTTAATTAGAAAGCGTTGTATTTATAATAGAAATATTGGTTAGTATACTAGATGTTGTTTACACCATCGAAAAATTTACAGATTAAATATTACTGAGTAAAGACATATTTATAAATTGAATAGATTGGTTAACTGCACTAATATTACTAAGTATACTGGTGTTTAATTTTTAAAGAGTTTCCGATATTTGCGATACATTCTCTGAAAGAGTTGTATTGATAGTCAATACTGCGACATTTAAAGATTATACATGGGTCTTTAGATACTCTGAAATATTATTCATTTACGAATTTAGTTATGTTATATTGGCGGAAGTGACATTTGCAAGACCAAAAACAGATTTATTTACTTCGGACATATTATTTATGAGGTTTTAGTTTAAATTAGTAAAGTTATCATTTATTGTAATCAGACTTGCTGCTATTTATGTTGAAATGTTGGATATTGTACTATTTAAACTTGATATATTAGAAGTTAAATCGTTAGTATTTGTTATTAAAGACTAATTCAGCGCTTGTATTCTTGAGTTAAAAGTAAATTCGTTCTCTTATATTCTTTGATCCAATTATTAACCTATCAAGTTTATTTGTTGAAATAGTTTAACTTTGTCGTCTTACATCAATTACTTTATACTAGTCAATTACGAATTTGTCTTATCATTAAGTGAGGATATATTTCCAATTAAATGTGTTTCTAAAGCATTGGATTACAGTTATATTAATTATTGCAAATCAGAAACGTTGCGTACAATATAACCTTCTATGATGTTTAATTAATTAGTGAATTCTACATTTTAAGCAGTTATATTAGATAATATTGAGACATTTCCAGATAGCCACTAATCTATGCTAGATAGTTAATCAATTATGTTTATACAACTCGTGGAGTTTAGTAAGTAACCTTGTGAACATTCACAATACTCACCATTATATATAAACGGTAACACACATATAAATGAATCATTAGAACTTTAATATTATCCAAGCACTAAATTTTGTAGGCAAAATCCGTACACATATTTCCCTTAATCGCAAATACCCATACAACTTATAGTTTCTGTACTTGCGGACAGTAGTGGATTTCCATTACCAACTCTCGGTGTGTGAGATTCTACACAAATTTAAGTTTTTTAAGTTATAACTGTATTCGATATATTAACGCTGGACGCAAAGTAACCGTTTTCGCTACTGTTTTACTTAATATCGGCAGACAACTTTAAGTATACTAATGAAAACTCAGTCATAGCCACTAAAATTTAGTTTACCAGGCCAGAAGATTTGGTGCTATTAAATCTTAATTACAAGTTACAGAGTTATAAATCTAAAGTGTCTTTAGATTGTAACATAATTCCAGAAAGTATTTAGCCAGTAGCTTTGAAAATTAAAGTAGATTAAAGTACTTATAAATCACATTGTATACAAATTAACGCGGCCTAAATTACTTCAAAGTTTAGGCTAACATTTATTGTAGAGTGTTGTAGTATTTACGATAATTTATTGAATCCAAAAATGGCAAACACTTTGGCGTAATTCATCTCTACTTATATTTCTGAGTTCTACATTACATCTGTATATATGAACATATGTGATGAACTTTAGGAAACCTGAATGGTATTTTTAATGATAGTTTGTTGTATATTTTTAGCTTTTTAACAATATGTATATTATTCATTACCTATTGTTACTTTTGTACTGCAAAATTCAATTTACTTTGGGACTATTGATTTGTATAGTATAGAAGATAATATAGTAAACATAATATTCTACATTTAATATTCCAATTCAGTTCAAACAATAAAAGCATGAATTAATTAAACACCAAGCTTCATGATCATCAGTGTATAAACAAACATTTCCTCAAAAATTTAAACAAATATAGTATCATAATATGTTAGATCTATCTCCGTTCAATGATAATATTAAAAGTTAAAGTATAATCGCGATTATCCATAATTTCATACACATAAAATATGGCGGTAATTGCTTTGATAATATTAATGATTTTATTGTCAAAATGAGTTAATATATAGTTAGATGACCATTATATCTCGAGTTAACATGTGAAAGTCATTATTACCTTTGTTAAATAACAAATGAAAATGCATATAATTCTGATGGAAGAAACACAAAAACAATTTTTCAAATAAGTATAGATATTGCAATACAAATATAGTATACGTTGTATAGCTTAAAATATTTCCATTTCAATCACAATAGTATTTCCAACATTTCACTTAATGAATTTCATTTTCATATAATAGTTTGAGCTGTTAAGCAATTTAGTGCTTACTGCTTTTTAGTTAATATATAATACCTGATATTTTCAAGATTTACAACTTTAATTATGATATTTACTAATTATTCTATTATTGTACTTGCGATGAATACTTACATAACTTCAAAAAGAGTCACACAAGCTAACTTTGTGAAAATAAAATTAAAATACCTATGTTAGTACTTTTAAAGTCAGCTTAGTAACAGTCATGCGGCGACACTAACACGTGTTAACTGTATCCAATTTGTGATTACAAAAAATTAATATTTGTATATTTTGATTCAACTATTGTGGATGTCTGTGCATACAATAATTTAAATACAGATACGTGTCAAATAATTAATAATTAATTGATCTAATTTGAAATATATCCCAACAAATTTGTGGGAAAATGTATATTTGTAAAATACACATTATTCAGTTTATATTTGCAACTGTATTAATATGTTGTTCTAAAAATACATTTAGAATGTATCCAACTCCTAATTACAAAATATACAAATTTTTATACTTTGATTCAACCCCTTTAGTTACAAGAATATACGATATATATAATAGTTATATGTACTATTCAAATATTCTTCTTGCAACAATATTAAGCTCATATATCGATTTAACTTAAATAATTGATACTATATCCACCATTTTAGCGCACAAATTATTATATAATAAGTTATTCTGCAACAATTAATAAGAGTCGATAACCATAAAATCTAGTATTGTTGTTTCAATATACAAAATAAATTTATTCGGAAAACTAAAAAGCTTCTTAATTTTGACAAATACACAAGTAATCATACCAGTTGTTTAACTTTTAATTATATATACTACAAATTCTAAATATCAGAACGTTGAAAACAGAAACAGGTTACTTCAGATCTCGAACATCGCGCTTTGTACAAATGGCAAGTTGCTGATATGTTAGTCTTGGTATTGTTTACATTCAGTGTTTAAACAGTAATTTAGAATTCATTATAAGTTGAAAATATAGTTAAGCTAACTTTGAAAGAAGGAATCTTCCCAGTAGATAAAAGGAATTTACTCTATAATATTTTTGTATTACCACTCTACTCTAGTCCAAAATACTTGAATGCACTAAATTTAGTATCTTTTATAACGGCTGTAATTGAAGATACAGACTCCCATTAACATTCAGTGTAGGATAATGAGCCAACAACGTAAATGTTAAGTCACAGCGAAAATTTATATTTGTATATTCTTCAAATCCTCAAAGTATTGCTGTCTGTGCTTCACTAAAATATTTAATATAAATTATAAGGGCTGGAATGAAAGGAGTACATGTTACTTATAATATAAGTTTAGAGATTTCAGCAGCTCTCGTTAAGTTGGTTAAAATACTAAAATGTAATTAACTTTGATTATTGCAGTAATACCTCCTAGCCAGGAACACTTTTGATTATTTAAATATGATATATTACTATAATAGTAATATATTTTTCTTTGTAAATTAGAGTTATTTCGTGATTCAATAAAATATACAAATCTGGAATACCATAATTTCAATATTTTGGGAATCGTATCAGAGGCTACCAGCATAACTACCAATTATAGTTAGGGGTACATAAAGTGATATAATCACATTATATAAGGAGTTCTGCCTAGACGGTTTAGTTGTGATAACTAAGCTTTCGTTAATTTTAGTATTTTGAGCACTATTATACAAGCTGGCTGGTTAACGTTAAATTTCTAGGATTGGTGTAACCCTCAAGTTGCTGAAAACCCAGTTGATCATGTACTAGAATATCGTGTTGTCCAACCTTCTACGGCCCAGCAGTGTGTACCTGTTTAGGCACCGTGTTGTCGACCTGTATTGACACATTTTCTTGGATTTTCATTTATTTTCGTGTGTATCTGAAGAAATTCTTAGATTTAGTTATTTTTGCGTTTATTTTGCTGGTGATTTATTCGAGTTTTGATTTAGCAATCTGGTACAATTTTCTTGCACATAGTAGTCAATCTTTTGGATTTAATCTACCTTCATCTGATCATAGTACGCACCGGATAAGATGATTCCAAGACCTCCTTGGCATTTGAAGTCAAATGCGAATTGTTGGAGTGCATCAGCGGATGCATTTGAGTGGAGTATTTCTTCCATGCCTACCATAAGATGCTTGTTAATTTCTTGAAAAGCTGTTTGTTCTCAGAGACATCTTCCGCAACATCGAGGAGAGATCCGTAATTGCAAGCGCGTACGATGCGATTTATATATATATATATATCACTTCCTCGAGAAAACACAAACGAATGACGATAAGACTTGCGAAAGCGATAAGGCTTTAAATGCAAGAACGTGCACTTTTTAGTTAATAAGCAATATAATACTATTTTATTCGTGTGTACATATATATATATATATATATATATATAAATATATTAAAAGATAAACATTTTGATATTTACTCACTCAACATCCTCTTGCACTTAAATACTAATTACCATCTATATTGATAAATGATTTAAGTTAATCGCAGTTTGAATACTTTGTTCCATTTATAACAAACTAACCTTCAGATTTAGAATCTGCTATAGAAAATATGGTTTATAACTCATTATATCCATTAATTAAACCAATATTTGACTTACTTTCACTAAACGTAATATTAACTGATCCAATCGTTACATGTGTTATAAATAAAGTATTATTAACATTTAACACAGCTGCAATCATACCTGAAGAAATATAGTTATTTATATTAAATACTATTAAATTAATTTTTATATTATCGATTACTACATCAGCAATTTACGTTATAGTTTAGCTAATACCTGAATGAATTGCACCTGCGTGAATATTACTTAATTAAGAAGTCACAAAAAAAATTATATTAGTTATTGAACTTTACCAACGTAGACCATGCAAGTATAAATGAAAGTTAAGTGAGTGGGATATATAGTTACTTATATTAACCCAAGATTCAACTATGATAGTTTTTGACGATAGTCGATTTTAGAAGGAGAATGAATTTAGGAATTATAACTATATTTTTGGAGGATATAGACCTCTACTATTGTTGATGAAATATAATATTTTTCCACATCACAAATGATGAATAAAATGCTGGTCGCCAAAATCAAAGTAAAATTATACGCTAACACTCATAGTTAAATATCGATAATTCTGTGCTACTTATAACAGGTTGGAGGGCTATGATTACTACAGCTCTAACCAACTAAGAATATTTCTAAAATTATCGACTGTTGAAATAGCTGAAATAAATCAACTTTGACTCAGATGCCAGTGTTTAATATACAAATAAACGAATTGACACAGTTGAATAAAATATTTTAAACTGTCAAAGATAAAATATTGGTCGCTTGTAAATTCTAAATCGAGTAAGAGCTGAGCTTCTCCAACAATTTTCTTAACAATGATTACGAATTGGCAACTCATTGCATTTAAGTTATAGATTAACCTCAAACTTTTACTCATTTGATTTTCTATTTCACCAAGCAACTCAAGTGTAAGTTACAAGTTACATCTGGAATCAAATATAGAATAGAAAAAGTATTAGCTTGAGAATATATAATAGCGCTAATGTTTTTTAAAAGTGAAAATTATTTGTTGGCTTTATATAAATTTTACAAAATTGGTCATTTCAACAACATCATTATGGAATCTCTGGAAACTTATAATTTTCTAGCTTAATCATCCTGCTAATAATCTACAGCTGCTTCAGTTCCTAAGTCTTGTCTTTCATTCTCTCTAAACATGAATTTTCAGCTTGAAGCTAAAATCATCCGGAAGTGATATTGGTCGAACACCAAATAGTATTCAATATTGCCTTAGTTTATAATAGTTAATTTTATTTTCTTGGATCTGTTATTTTTTCAAGGCTACATTTTGTATCCTCTTCAAGAACTCTTCATCAGTGGCTAAGTCTAGCGGGCCTGCTAATTTATTTAGCGGTTCTAATTTATCTTAACTTTCAGGTTCAGCTTCGCTTACACTAATGAGAATTACTAATAATGTGCAATTCAGGTATTGATAGAAGCATATTTTACAATTTCTGTTACAGAAAGATATTACCCTAGTGAAACTGTTTACTTTATTTCAGGCATCAGCTTAATGCCTCCAGATTTTTCAGACATCCTCATAAAAATCAATATTTCTACGTTATTTATAAGTCGAGATAAAGTTTAAGGAGCAATAGATAGCATAAATGTAAATAAGTGTACTCCCCTATTTTTGTCTATAGCTGTTAACTGCTTTACGAGAAAATGCAGTCAATGAAAATTTGATTTATGGAAGTTGGTGTGGAACCACTACCAAACTCTCGCAAATATATTAAAAATGACATAGTAAAAATCGATTTAAAAAGAATTCACTGGATCTAAGGTTGAGCTAGAATATTCTTGGGTTAAATACACATGTCATCGAGTTGGTTTTGGATAGAATCTGGAGGTGGTTATTATATAATTATGACACATGTATATAAATAAGACCGCGCCCTAAGATTGAGCTGAATCTAAGCTTCAACTTACTTTTCATATTTCATTATTATCAAAGTAGTGTGGAAAGAGTATGATGTAATATTTCGTTTTTAACTTAAGTAAATATTAAAATAGTAGATTACACATTAATCGTTGCTTGAATACTTGTTGTCTAAGAGATATCAAAAAGTGTCACTTTTTGCACTAAATATATACTCATTTTTTAAACAATATTTTAATACAGAGGCAATTAAGAAAAGATCTGCCTTGGCAAATTTAATGGATACAGTACAATATAATCAATAAGCAATATCTGGCTATGCCCCTTAAAATAATTTATTTAACACTACTTTTTGATTTATAATCTAGAATATATAGAAACATATATATTTATGAATTGCTTCTTATTAATGTATCCGTAAGAACAGTGTTATAAGCCAACTTAATTTCTTTCTTGTATAGCTCAAATCAATATAATGTGATATTTGACATGTTGAGATTTGATACTACAGATCTCATTAAATATGCAAATAACAAGCAAAGTACAATGGTATTATTATAAAATAAAATAATTTAACTCAACGTAAAAATTTTAGCCAAATAGCTACAGAATTGCTAATTTGTGATATTTGGTGTTTATAGATTAAATTTGGAGCTTGCAACTAATTATATAATTTTTTGTTACATACAAAACAAGTAATTATTTGTAGAGTTTTAATTGCTATACAAAATGTGTAGTTCATTTAATTACAATTTTTTAACAAAATTTGGATTGAACTTTAAAACGAATAGAATTATAGACATTTAAATAATAAAATTATAATAGTCGGCTCTAATATAATTGCTTGTGCGCACATACCATTATATATTATTAAAACGTCCAATTTTATAATTAACAACACTCTATTTTTAATAATAATTACTTTTTGTGCACTTTAATAATATATTTCAGTTTAATTAATATTTTATAATCCAATTTGTTAGAATTATTTCCATATCTATTATTTAAATAGCAATATTATTATTTAGGTATATTTCTGAAACAGAAAATAAATATTACTATTATAATAAAATATTAAAATCACTGATTAGTAATTAGTATTATTTCAATTTATTTAATTTCTAATAACACATCTAATAAAATATTTATTATATTTTTTAATTATTTAGGACGGAACTACCGAAACATTCCACAGTGATATAATATTTTTATTGCAAATATTGAAATACATATACTATTCAAGTATCGTCAAGCTACGAAATCTACGTTTTGTATGTTGAAGTAAACTACAACTTTAATTTGATAATTGTTAATAGTTATGGCAATGCGAAAACTTTAAATAATTGAGGTAACTGAGACAATTTAATATTGTTTAGCGCAGAGTTTAACATTTCATTCACAATGTTTCTTAAAATCCAAATTATAGAAAATTTGTTCTAAATGGTATATAAAAAGAGAAGTACCCTATTTCAGTTTATTGTTACCCTTTATATTTGTATGGACTTTATATGGCTAAGGCAGATTTTCTATTTTCACGCTGCTTTATGTGCAGCAAATTGGTGTTATTACAATTATATCACTTGTGACCTGTACCCTCGTCAATGAATTTATACGAACTTATGATTAATTATTGTAGATTTATAAAGAGTTTGACATTAAAATAATTTGCAGTGTCTTTAAAACAGTTGTCATTTATCCTAGTTACGCAGTTGATTTCATTAGTGTACCTGACAAAACTGTTTAAATGTATAATTCTAGTTTTAATATTATTTTAGCTTTCTATGTAACGAAATAATTTTGGTTTCCATCATTAAAAATTGGAGTGGATTTTAGCCTGCGGTCATATTTATATATAAACAATATAATATTATAACAAAAAGTTATGAAATGGTCCCAAACTTCACTCGATGACATGTTTAAATACTATTAAATTAATTTTTATATTATCGATTACTACATCAGCAATTTACGTTATAGTTTAGCTAATACCTGAATGAATTGCACCTGCGTGAATATTACTTAATTAAGAAGTCACAGAAAAAATTATATTAGTTATTGAACTTTACCATATATTAAAACTACACTCAAAGAGTGATGTAGTTACACCTGTTGCATATGAATCATACTTAGAACTTTCAGAAAAAATATATAAATTATTCAGAATCGATTATGTTACGTTAACCTCTGAATAAACAACACGCCCAAATATTCCACCTGATCTAGACATTGCAGAAAATGTAATGGCTTGTGAATTTGTAATTTTAATCATGTATAAAGAAATTTTTGAGTACTCTACTCTACTTATTAATAAAATAGATCTTGAACACCATTCTGCAGTTGAATTTAACTTTATAAGGTTCACAGAACAGTTCGTTATTACCATTTTTGAGTATATTTCGCAAAAACCAACAAATCCTCCTATATTTGTTTCGCTATTAATTGATGAAGCAAATATAGTTGAATTGAATAAAATTGAATTAGTTTACGTTAAAGAAGAACTTAGTATAGTGCCTATATACCCGCCTACCATATTGAAATTTTGACTGGCCGAAGAGCTATTTAATTACTATATCGAACATTCTTGCAATGTTACATTTGAGTTCCGTACATATCCTACTGCACCTATTGAGATATTTCCAATTTATGCGTTCAACTCTAATTTAAGCTAAATTGCTTGGTAGTTTCTTATTAATATGCTAGAAAACCCTATATGTGACACTATGCTTCCCGCATAACAGTTCGCTGACCCATCTCCTTAAATTTATATTCCGAATGTATTTAGTCGATCAAAATTCACTGAGCTATTCAAAATAATAGAAATAACACTTGCGCAAAAAATACTTCCGGTAGCTGATTACATAACCATGCTAACATTGGACAGTGACGTTTTTAAGAAATTCACTTCGTTATTTAGTTTCATCCCACCTATACCAGAAGATGCGAATAACGAGCCGCCTGAGTTTGAATTTACAACTAATTACTCAAAAATTATTTTACTAATTACTCTAAATTTTTTTATTGGATGAACAAAAGTGATGATAATAAACTAATATTAGTCTAATATTATTATATATTAATAATTATTATATATTGATTGTGTCCGAAGGCGGGTAGCAACAGAAGAGTTTCAGAGACGATTTTCGATGAAAAGGCAAGTGAGATTTCATTATAAGCTTTGCAGCCAGACAGATAGTGCCGATATATTCATCAATCGTGGTAGAGCCGTGCTAGATAGCTTGCGTCTGTAGCCGTGGGAGTTTTTACTTTCGTTCAAGAAATCCAGCGGCCGAGCCAGACGAAAACAGAAAAATATTATTCGAGATTCGCGAAGTAGACTTGGACTCGTTTCTCCGATACCGGCGGGTCCTGCGCGCTACAGCCAGAGACGTCCGTCCCGAAAACGACGCACTATGAGACGCTCTCTGGGCATTGTTGTTCGTCTTCCATTTCTAAAGAAAATACAAATGTGTTTGCTCTACAGAAAACAGCGCTTTTCATTCCACTTCTCCATCGATGGAGACGACCGACGCCCGCAGAAAGAGCCTGCAGCAGCCCCGCCGCGGGTGAGAAAGGAAAGGGAAAGTACACCGTGCTTCCGGCGGACCAGCGCTGTAGACCCGCGGGTTTTGATTTCCGTCCAGCGGAGACTCGGAGCTAAGGCAGTTGGCGCGAAGTACAAGTGGTCCGAGGAAAAACCGTCGGAATCTGGCTAGTGGCAGTGAGTGCGCGCGTTCCGAAGGCGGGTAGCAACAGAAGAGTTTCAGAGACGATTTTCGATGAAAAGACAAGTGAGATTTCATTATAAGCCTTGCAGCCAGACAGATAGTGCCGATATATTCATCAGTCGTGGTAGAGCCGTGCTAGATAGCTCGCGTCTGTAGCCGTGGGAGTTTTTACTTTCGTTCAAGAAATCCAGCGGCCGAGCCAGACGAAAACAGAAAAATATTATTCGAGATTCGCGAAGTAGACTTGACTCGTTTCTCCGATACCGCGGGGTCCTGTGTGCTACAGCCAGAGACGTCCGTCCAGAAAGCGACGCGCTATGAGACGCTCTCTGGGCATTGTTGTTCGCTTTCCATTTCTAAAGAAAATACAAAAATGTTTGCACTACAGAAAACAGCGCTTTTCATTCCACTTCTCCATCGATGGAGACAACCGACGCCCGCAGAAAGAGCCTGCAGCAGCCCCGCCGCGGGTGAGAAAGGAAAGGGAAAGTACGCCGTGCTTCCGTCGGACCAGCGCTGTAGACCCGCGGGTTTTGGTTTCTGTCAAGCGGAGACTCGGAGTTCAGGCAGTTGGCGCGAAGTACAAGTGGTCCAAGGAAAAGCCAAGCAGATTGGGTTATTGGAAATGAATGCACACGTCCCGAAGACGGGTGGAAGCAGGCCAGTTTCAGAGACAATTTTCGATGAAAAGACAAGTGAGATTTCATTATAAGCCTTGCAGCCAGACAGATAGTGCCGATATATTCATCAGTCGTGGTAGAGCCGTGCTAGATAGCTCGCGTCTGTAGCTGTGGGAGTTTTTTACTTTCGTTCAAGAAATCCAGCGGCCAAGCCAGACGAAAACGCTGAAATATTATTCCAGATTCGCGAAGTAGACTTGGACTCGTTTCTCCGATACCGGCGGGTCCTGCGCGCTACAGCCAGAGACGTCCGTCCCGAAAACGACGCACTATGAGACGCTCTCTGGGCATTGTTGTTCGTCTTCCATTTCTAAAGAAAATACAAATGTGTTTGCTCTACAGAAAACAGCGCTTTCCATTCCACTTCTCCATCGATGGAGACGACCGACGCCCGCAGAAAGAGCCTGCAGCAGCCCCGCCGCGGGTGAGAAAGGAAAGGGAAAGTACACCGTGCTTCCGGCGGACCAGCGCTGTAGACCCGCGGGTTTTGGTTTCTGTCAAGCGGAGACTCGGAGTTCAGGCAGTTGGCACGAAGTACAAGTGGTCCTGGAGAAAGCCGGCGGCATCTGGCTAGTGGCTATGAGTGCGCGCGTCTAGACGGCGAGTGGAAACAGAAGAGCTTCAGAGACGATTTTCGATGAAAAGACAAGTGAGGTTTCTTTCTAAGCGTGGCAGCCAGACAGATAGTACCGATATATTCATCAATCGTGGTAGAGCCGTGCTAGATAGCTCGCGTCTGTGGCCGTGGGAGTTTTTGACTTTCGTTCAAGAAATCCAGCGGCCGAGCCAGACGAAAACAGCGAAATATTATTCGAGATTCGCGAAGTAGACTTGCAACTCGATTCTCGAATACCGGCGGGTCCTGCGTGCTACAGCCAGAGACGTCCGTCCCGAAAGCGACGCACTATGAGTCGCTCTCTGGGCATTGTTGTTCGTCTTCCATTTCTAAAGAAAATACAAATGTGTTTGCTCTACAGAAAACAGCGCTTTCCCATTCCACTTCTCCATCGATGGAGACGACCGACGCCCGCAGAAAGAGCCTGCAGCAGCCCCGCCGCGGGTGAGAAAGGAAAGGGAAAGTACACCGTGCTTCCGGCGGACCAGCGCTGTAGACCCGCGGGTTTTGATTTCCGTCAAGCGGAGACTCGGAGCTCAGGCAGTTGGCACGAAGTACAAGTGGTCCTGGAGAAAGCCGGCGGCATCTGGCTAGTGGCTATGAGTGCGCGCGTCCAGAAGGCGAGTGGAAACAGAAGAGCTTCAGAGACGATTTTCGATGAAAAGACAAGTGAGGTTTCTTTCTAAGCGTGGCAGCCAGACAGATAGTACCGATATATTCATCAATCGTGGTAGAGCCGTGCTAGATAGCTCGCGTCTGTGGCCGTGGGAGTTTTTGACTTTCGTTCAAGAAATCCAGCGGCCGAGCCAGACGAAAACAGCGAAATATTATTCGAGATTCGCGAAGTAGACTTGGAACTCGTTTCTCCGATACCGGCGGGTCCTGCGTGCTACAGCCAGAGACGTCCGTCCCGAAAGCGACGCACTATGAGACGCTCTCTGGGCATTGTTGTTCGTCTTCCATTTCTAAAGAAAATACAAATGTGTTTGCTCTACAGAAAACAGCGCTTTCCCATTCCACTTCTCCATCGATGGAGACGACCGACGCCCGCAGAAAGAGCCTGCAGCAGCCCCGCCGCGGGTGAGAAAGGAAAGGGAAAGTACACCGTGCTTCCGGCGGACCAGCGCTGTAGACCCGCGGGTTTTGATTTCCGTCCAGCGGAGACTCGGAGCTCAGGCAGTTGGCGCGAAGTACAAGTGGTCCAGGAAAAGCCGGCGGCATCTGGCTAGTGGCAGTGAGTGCGCGCGTTCCGAAGGCGGGTAGCAACAGAAGAGTTTCAGAGACGATTTTCGATGAAAAGACAAGTGAGATTTCATTATAAGCCTTGCAGCCAGACAGATAGTGCCGATATATTCATCAGTCGTGGTAGAGCCGTGCTAGATAGCTCGCGTCTGTAGCTGTGGGAGTTTTTTACTTTCGTTCAAGAAATCCAGCGGCCGAGCCAGACGAAAACAGAAAAATATTATTCGAGATTCGCGAAGTAGACTTGGACTCGTTTCTCCGATACCGGCGGGTCCTGCGCGCTACAGCCAGAGACGTCCGTCCCGAAAACGACGCACTATGAGACGCTCTCTGGGCATTGTTGTTCGTCTTCCATTTCTAAAGAAAATACAAATGTGTTTGCTCTACAGAAAACAGCGCTTTCCATTCCACTTCTCCATCGATGGAGACGACCGACGCCCGCAGAAAGAGCCTGCAGCAGCCCCGCCGCGGGTGAGAAAGGAAAGGGAAAGTACACCGTGCTTCCGGCGGACCAGCGCTGTAGACCCGCGGGTTTTGGTTTCTGTCCAGCGGAGACTCGGAGCTAAAGACAGTTGGCGCGAAGTACAAGTGGTCCGAGGAAAAACCGTCGGAATCTGGCTAGTGGCAGTGAGTGCGCGCGTTCCGAAGGCGGGTAGCAACAGAAGAGTTTCAGAGACGATTTTCGATGAAAAGACAAGTGAGATTTCATTATAAGCCTTGCAGCCAGACAGATAGTGCCGATATATTCATCAGTCGTGGTAGAGCCG
Source organism: Hexamita inflata (assembly GCA_963988835.1). Lineage (NCBI taxonomy): Eukaryota > Fornicata > Diplomonadida > Hexamitidae > Hexamita > Hexamita inflata. Next base: position 33,354 of record CAXDID010000686.1, read on the forward strand.
TGCTAGATAGCTCGCGTCTGTAGCTGTGGGAGTTTTTTACTTTCGTTCAAGAAATCCAGCGGCCGAGCCAGATGAAAACAGAAAAATATTATTCGAGATTCGCGAAGTAGACTTGGACTCGTTTCTCCGATACCGGCGGGTCCTGCGCGCTACAGCCAGAGACGTCCGTCCCGAAAGCGACGCGCTATGAGACGCTCTCTGGGCATTGTTGTTCGCTTTCCATTTCTAAAGAAAATACAAATGTGTTTGCTCTACAGAAAACAGCGCTTTTCATTCCACTTCTCCATCGATGGAGACGACCGACGCCCGCAGAAAGAGCCTGCAGCAGCCCCGCCGCGGGTGAGAAAGGAAAGGGAAAGTACACCGTGCTTCCGGCGGACCAGCGCTGTAGACCCGCGGGTTTTGGTTTCTGTCCAGCGGAGACTCGGAGCTAAGGCGGTTGGCGCGAAGCTCAAGTGGTCCTGGGAAAAGCCGTCGGAATCTGGCTAGTGGCAGTGAGTGCGCGCGTTCCGAAGGCGGGTAGCAACAGAAGAGTTTCAGAGACGATTTTCGATGAAAAGACAAGTGAGATTTCATTATAAGCCTTGCAGCCAGACAGATAGTGCCGATATATTCATCAATCGTGGTAGAGCCGTGCTAGATAGCTCGCGTCTGTAGCCGTGGGAGTTTTTACTTTCGTTCAAGAAATCCAGCGGCCGAGCCAGACGAAAACAGAAAAATATTATTCGAGATTCGCAATAGACTTGGAACTCGTTTCTCCGATACCGGCGGGTCCTGCGCGCTACAGCCAGAGACGTCCGTCCCGAAAGCGACGCACTATGAGACGCTCTCTGGGCATTGTTGTTCGTCTTCCATTTCTAAAGAAAATACAAATGTGTTTGCTCTACAGAAAACAGCGCTTTCCAATTCCACTTCTCCATCGATGGAGACGACCGACGCCCGCAGAAAGAGCCTGCAGCAGCCCCGCCGCGGGTGAGAAAGGAAAGGGAAAGTACACCGTGCTTCCGGCGGACCAGCGCTGTAGACCCGCGGGTTTTGGTTTCTGTCCAGCGGAGACTCGGAGCTAAGATAGTTGGCGCGAAGTACAAGTGGTCCGAGGAAAAACCGTCGGAATCTGGCTAGTGGCAGTGAGTGCGCGCGTTCCGAAGGCGGGTAGCAACAGAAGAGTTTCAGAGACGATTTTCGATGAAAAGACAAGTGAGATTTCATTATAAGCCTTGCAGCCAGACAGATAGTGCCGATATATTCATCAGTCGTGGTAGAGCCGTGCTAGATAGCTCGCGTCTGTAGCTGTGGGAGTTTTTTACTTTCGTTCAAGAAATCCAGCGGCCAAGCCAGACGAAAACGCTGAAATATTATTCCAGATTCGCGAAGTAGACTTGGACTCGTTTCTCCGATACCGGCGGGTCCTGCGCGCTACAGCCAGAGACGTCCGTCCCGAAAACGACGCACTATGAGACGCTCTCTGGGCATTGTTGTTCGTCTTCCATTTCTAAAGAAAATACAAATGTGTTTGCTCTACAGAAAACAGCGCTTTCCATTTCCACTTCTCCATCGATGGAGACGACCGACGCCCGCAGAAAGAGCCTTTTCGTTCCTTTCACATAACATTCCTATTCGTCTACGATAGGAATCAGAATATTCGTGAATGGATCTTCAATTTGAAACTTTCAATTATTTTAAACATGTTTAAGTATATAGACATTATATTTCTTATTTTTGCGTTGGTGTAAATATTTTATACTGTGAAATTCTAAATTAAATTTATTAAATATATACTATACAATAAATCAAACAGTTTTTGTGTTAGAAAGGACTTAACAACAATACAAGATATATACAATGGGCACATGTGTTGGGCACCTTGTTGTAACGTAAGTGACCAACTTTGATGAAATATTGACATTTTTATATTGTTAAATAATATTCCCGAAAAATTTAATCAAAAATATTCAACCACTTCCTTTCTTTTGATGATATAGGATGAGTTGATCCACAATGAAACGGAATAGTTTGAGCAAGCCTGATTGCTTTTTATATGATAATAAAGCACACTAATTATCACTGATAACGCTCTCACAACACCAGGCCTGCTAATACTCAACAAATCTCTCAACTTTCACAAGTAGCTTCCAGATACAGCCCATCAGATCAATTTCCTTCGTTGATTCGTCACTATGAAGTGAATCTGGAGTTATCTGAGAGAATTAATCACTGTTACTGTTGTTCAAAAGGCAGTCGTCGATACAGCTGTTTCCAAAATAACAGCTGTGGGTGGCATGATTTCGTATAGCTTCAATTGCTATGCCACCAACTCATAGCTTCACTTTCTACCCCTTCTTAAAAATCGATAAATGAACTTGTCGTCCGAATACACCTTCACAACTTGAGCCGAACGCAAGTCTAAGCTCCAAGATTGAATCAGAGAAGCGATCTTAACAGTATCCAAGACATTTTGATGGTTTTGAAACACTTTTAACCCTTAACTAACTATCTACATGTAATACATGTGAAACAAGGCTTCATATATCGCCATATTACCAGGTTTGGTCTCACCGAATTACTGTTTAAATTATTTCCACCCCAGAACAGAAAATGTTTAAATAAACAACAAGTTAACATGATGGTGTTAAACTATTCCAATGTCTCCAAATGATGTTTAAAATTCATATAATTCACTACTACCTACTCATTTGGTCCAGTAAAATTAGTTGAAAAATAATTCCAATAATTCTAAACATTTTGATAAGTAAGTTTGAAATTTAATTGAAATAGTAAGTTATAAAATGATGATATCCTCCTTATTCTGCAACAATAATTACTCACGCGACGATCAACTTCGCGGAAAGTTAAACAGCATAAATTTGATTAACTCCAGTACTTTGCTTGAGATATAGATTGGATAATGGTTCTTAGAACGCTTATCTGAGTTAATTTCAATTTATTACCCAGTACCTAAGCTGCAGGTTTAAGAATGAAGATTAATTCCATATGAAATCTGGAATTAGTATTACAATAAAGTAAACTAATGAAGGAAAACAAGGAGTAAAACGAAAAATAAGTAGGATTTAGTTGTAATATTGCATAGCATTCCACAATTGCTTACGAAGTTTCCAATAATTGCAATTTATCTAGTTGAACAAGATTTATCATACTTAATCAACATAAACTTCCATCAAACGCTTCTATACGAGTTATTTAAATCTTATATGCCAAACAGAACTCTGTCTCACGCTAACTACCGCTTTATGGAATTTTTAGAGTTGAGCTCAAGTAAAAGAAGCTATTTAAAATATTGTAAGCAAATATAATTGACGCTTTTAGACTAATTACGGGCGTTAACGCTTTTAAATGTTCAGAAAGACAATATAAGCTGATAATAACTACTAAAATTCAGATGTTTGCAAATTTCTCGAACAATGAAGCTTGGACTTTGTAACGACCTTCAGAAAGATTCGTGCAATGACTGAAGTTTAGAAAATTGTAGAGATCTTTGAAACCAATGAATTCTCAGAATCCGAAAATACACTTTTTACGGTATTATAAATCTAAACTAAGAAGGATGAGCTTGCACAAATCGATTATTCTCGCGGTAAGCAAAAACTAACGATGTTGAAAGAAATCATAAAAAGCTTATTATCCCTATAAAAAATGGTCTTAATTATGTCAAGCAATATTTTATAATAAAATACTCGAAATACTTTCATATTATTCTCGCTTTCCACATTTGAGCAACAAATGGACCGCTTAAACATTTACTGAAAGTGTTCATCGATATATTTTATGCACTCACTCTTTACTCCAACTATAAGCCAAGAAACACAACTTGATGGTCGATTTTGTCTTTCTTTTGATCTTTGCGATTCAACCAAATACTTATACTGAATTAAAACAGCACCCGGCAAAGCTTGAAATTAGAAAATTCATATTTAAGCACGTTTTCGTTGCAATAAGCAAGTTTTAACCTGATTAAACACGTCCAAATATGTGGTGTATAAGTGGAATGGAGAATAAATAGAATCTGTAGAAGAACGGAGCATATTTAGGTCAAAAGTGCCAAACAAGATATTTGATGATAATTAAAGAGCAAGCCCTTACTGGCGGCGAATGAAATAAAGTTGAGATAGGTGAGTACTTATATACATATAGTTATATTGAATAGATCTATAGAGCGCAGCTGAGAGAGTCGGAAAAGCTCACCGTCTAATAAGGGTAAGAATGCTGATTTTAATCTCTTCAAGCCCTTCAGAATTCTTCAATTTAAATTTGAATTGAGCCTCTGATGCGTAAATTAGCCTTCAAAATCGTCTAGACTGCAGTTATAACTAGTTTGGTAATGACTGGAGCTGCTGAACGAAGCTTAATTATTCGACCAAATTCATATTTACTTCTGAATTTAGAGCTGAAGATAAAGAGGTTGTTCACAACGTGTGGTAGTTGATACTGACTGGTAAAGTAACTTGCCACGAAATTCTGCCATGCCACAAGATTCATGTCTGATCACTACTATCGCTTGAAGAATGTTAATGTTCAAACTTTCATTCGTTGACCCTTTGCCGTCTTCACAATCTGTCTTCACCTTTTATACTCAGTTTAAACGCATGATATTTCGAAAAAGTTAAATAAGAGTTCCATGAGATTCAAAATTAGCAAAAACAAACATTTATCTTGCAGTTAATATTTAATTATCAACCAGAGCTGTGAAGCTCATTTTGCTAGTGATTCTATTTAAAGGAGTGAGAATTACCAATATTATTTTTTAAATTAAATAGATACAAATTCCACCTCAATACACATGTCAATAGGCCATTTAACGTACTTTTGAGTTACTTAGGACTAAAATAGAATTAAAATATGAGCTAATTTATTCAACTTGACACCTAAAACTTTATAAACAAATTCACTATTATTGTAGTTCTTTTCTTCATTCACTCCCTTTAATTTGAACCAGTTGAACCATTTTTTGGAACATTTCCGCTTTCTCGTTCCTTTATTTAATTTTGTGTTCATTCATTTATTTTATTTCCATTAATTATTTATTATTAATATTTGATTACACATTGTATTATTACTTCCGCTCCAAAAAAGAATTTACAAACTGAACCCCAATCAGTTTATTCAGTTCAGTTTATTGCATTACGTTAAAATTTTTTATTATTGATTCGTTTATTGATAGTTATTTGACAGTTACGAACTTAAAATCGAATCTAGTCTGAACCAGATTCAGTTTATTCAAAATAATATTCGATTATTGGTCATTAACCACAATGCAGTTTTAAAGCGTTAACTGCTCAAAATCAAATTTTAACTCTGAGGTGTGGAAAGAAACATTTTTCAAAACCAAGTGATTCACGAACTGATTTGGAATGAGTGAGGTGGAGAGCGTTATCTTCGCGTTCAAGTGATTAACCAATTAAAGATCCAAACTGCAGTTATCAATAAAGAATTGTTCAGTTGTAAATAATGCTTTGTTAAAGCAAATGCAGTTATTTAACTTAACCTTTCTAAACTATCCGGTTATGAGAGATAAGTCAACAGTTGAGTTGTTAATTTCAAGAATCCCAGCAGAACCCAGAGTTCTGAAGTCAAAATCGTGAGACTTGCAATCAATTACTATTTACTGCTAATAAGCGGTTATTTGCACTGGAGTGCTCTGAAGGGACTGAATGCTGTCGTCCCAAGATATTTAAAGCTAGCCATAACTCTACTTCTAAATGTATGCCATTTTATAAAGAAGTGGCGATCAACTTTTTAAGCTTCATTATTGATATATTGTGAACGATAACGAGGCTTAGTATCAATCGGGGTTATGTTTTTTAATCAATCAAAACACACTACTAAAAATAAAAAGCTGAAAATTCTGATTATGCAATAATATTTTAAACAACTGATCAACTTTTTCACTACATACTCACAATACTTATCTTACTGATATGCAAAGACTTTTAACAATCATTTTAGTTATAATTGTAATGTTGTTATATTAAGATTATAATCTAAATAATAATAGTATGATATATTAATAATTATGTCCAAATTTTCTTATCATTCATTACTTGACTACATGTACCTGAAGATGAAGAGCAGAGCATTTGAAGAAATACGTTATATTGGAGTCAAAACTATAAATTAGAATACAATTATTTTATACAAATAGTGAATAATTATCATCAGAGTATCATAAAATTTCTGAAGAATAAAATGGGGAAAAAAAATTAACTGGAAATACTCTGAGTGTTGGGACTGAGATAATTAATCGAGTTGAAAATTCAAAAAAATGTTATAAATTATTATTGAAATAACAAAAATAAAGTTGAAAGTGATCAACATCACTCACATTTATTACTGGAACCTAAAAATTATAGATATTAATTAACTTATTAACTTATAATAGCGAAATATCATCATTCGTTACTCAAATAAATTTAAACACAAATTTGTTATAATTATGAGAATATTGCTGTTAATATTTTAATTCTTTCTTTAAATTAGCTCATTTTAATATTTTCTTAAGTTATAATTTCAATATTTTTCTTTTTCTAGTTATTTCTGATCATTTTCTAGTCCAGAAACGAGTTGAAAACGTATCCCAGTTTATTTTTCCTGTCAAACTGAATTTGAACCGTTTCTAAATTCGGAAACAGTGTTAAACTGAATCTTTTAAATAAGCACTAAGATAGAAACAGATAACTTGCTGGATTCGGTTTATTTATATTTATTGTCACATTGCTCATACAAATCTTCTTGGAGTTTGATAGTTCCTTCACCTCAATATTACGCAAAGTTAACTGATCACAAATAAACGCTCCAAAGTTCTGAATATCTGGTTCAAATATCTTAACCGTTTTAGCATTAATTAAGTTATTATCACTATTTACGAATTCGCAATTAGCGAACAAAAGATCATTCCACGTTCCAGATAACTACTTTAGATATACTACTTGATTATACAATTTAACAATATTTGGTCTACAGAGCTTTAAAGAGCGAAAATCAATTATTTATTTATCAATTTCTGCAGTTAATTTTGAGGTTATTTGTAATGGATTGAAATCGAAAGTATCAATCATATTATTTTATATTTAATTTAGTTTAACAAGAATATTTGTATTTTTGAATTTATTACTATTATTTTACAATGAGCCATATATAAAACAGTTTTCCAGAATTATGTTATTCCACTGACCCGAAGCATTGTTTAAATTGCAGTTGTAACCTATTAGGTGAATTGATCTGGTTTATAAGTTTCGTTTTACAAGACTATTAAACAGCACTACATTGCCCAAATAAAATGCATTCATTTAACTACTAGATTTTGCATAAATATGCATTTAATTGCATAATAAGTTGTTAAACATATTTAAATTATTTTAGTCCCTTTGATATATATTAATCGAATTGACTCTTAGAGAATTTGATTGAAGCTCTCCAGTATACTAACAGTAAGTCAGAACTATATGCTCCCACTATCCTGAAAAATTATTTAAATCTACTTTTTACTCAGTAATCGAAAGATACTTATCACTACATCTTATTTCAGTATTTAAAGACAAATCTATATTAAGTTATTGTTTGTAATATACTTTTAATGATAGCAATTCTAACTGAGCTAATTATTTAATGTTAATTTTAGAATATTCCACTTTTAAATGTTATAACTGACATTAAATTTAAAAATCGTCATAACATTCACATTTGTACATGTTTATTGTTGTCCATTTTCCTTAGAATTCTTTAAGATTTAAATTGCAATTGTTTAAAGTTAAAGTTGGTGACTTATTCATTATTTAACTCAAAAATTGAATATTTTCTGGATCATCACACAAGTAATTAGCACCATGTACAATAATATGATTGTATGTTTGCGCTAAATCTTCAAAATTTATTGTAGTGAACTCATTTTATTTTTATACTTCTTCTTTATCTTTTTTATTGACTTGATTATAATATTTAATTGTCAATGTTTTGTTATATTCATAAAATTAATCTTTTTCAAATATGTAGGGCATGTTTGGAGTGAAATATCTAATATAAATTGTTAATGTATCTGTTAATTCAATGTAATTGCAATAATTGCATAATACAGAATTACAATATTAAAAATATTCATACAGTTGAAATAAAATGACTCACATAACTGTAACCTTATCATCAGTACTAAGGCTCAATTCAATCATTCCATCTTCATCTCATAAATCATGACAATCCACAAATCCAAGCTTAGTTACACATAACGTTACCTCAAACTAATCTCAACATCATACATCATCTTCTAGGATTGTCACTCTGAATAGCCTCCTCAGACAACCTATGTTAGTTCGGCACTTGAACTAACATTATTGACCTCGGAAGTTATCTTAGTAACAATCTTTGGGATGGCTGGTATGAATCTTGGGACTAGCGTATCAGCGGCAACGCGTAGTGCTTCTAAGTTTAGAGCAGGGAACAATGTCATAACTCTTTAATCAGTTTCTTCCTGTTCATGCTCATTTACTCTTGAAAGCGAAATCTCTGCAATATATTAACTGCATAAAATCTGTGTTTGTGTTTTGTTGTTTTACATAGTAAGTTCCATACGGACTTCTTCCTATATTACAGAGAGTGAAAGTAGGATTTCGTTCAAATTTATTTAAAAATTGACTTATTCTCTCCTTTCAGTACTATGTGGGGCTGATACCACTTATGGTATCAACATACAGTTGAAATATATGTTAAATTATTATTTCACTCAACATCCGTACTTAATTTGGTTCCAATCTGAGTCGAAACGCCAAGCCTAATCGTTTATGTTAAAAATATAAAAATAATTGAAACATTATTTACGATTTAATGAGATTTATTTAATGACAAAGGTGATATTATAAACTCGCACAAGAAGAATAACAATAATCGGAGCAACCGCTGATAATTGAGGATTTGCAACAGTGAGAAGATTTTTAATATCAAAATATTTCGATTTTTAGCAATATATCTACAGTTTTGTCATTTCCTGGAGTATTTCTTTACAACTGCATTTACAGTGTAAACTTCACAGTATTAGTAATATATTTTGAATGAACGATTAAGCTCGGCGGCCAACGTTAGAGCTGAAGTGGCATTGCTGAAATACCAGCTTTGTTTAGTGTGATCGATGATGGATTCATTCGGTTGCGCTTCTCGTTCCTCGCCGCATCCCTCTTCCTGAGATGTGGCTCGGCCAAATCGGTTGCGGAAGGTAAAATCCCCCGGTTCAAAGTGCTGAGCTGTTGTCAACGAGCCTTCAGGATTGGAAAGCGGTAACCGCTCCATTGCTTCCTTAGAAACGCAGATGGTACGACGCAGGTGGACTCCCGTATAGATCGGCTTGCACGAAGCAGCCGCGTTACGCCCCTGGATGCTTGTACCCGAGTCGTTGGTTGCCTTGGCTGCGGAGGTGCGCCTAACGTACATAGGTGTGTCTAAAACTAATGATCATTCGCGTGAACTTACAGTTCCTGTACAGAAGACCGAACTAGTATAAACGAAAGTTAAGTGAGTGGGATATATATTTTGAATGTAAAAATATGTGTTTGAGTTAGAGAATGTCAAATAATACTACTAATAATTAAAATATTATGTTGAGATTGTAAAGATATTAACAACATCCAAAAATGACGAATCTATTATGCTTTAATTGTACACAATAAGAATTAATCTATTTCATACATTGAAAACTTAATAGTATGCTTGAGTTTAGAGTTTATAATACATATCATTGACTTTCATTTATGCAGTGCCGTTAAATCATTTTTATATTTACAAAATATATTTATACCAGATTCATATAATATCTCTTACCATCAAAATGACGCCATGTATGGAAGTGGACATATTATTTTACTATAAAATATATTGTTTCTATAAGCATGAATCCATGACAAAAGTGGGTTTTCTATTAAAATTTCACTTCTATACAATGTAAAATTTACCAATATTATAATCTAGTTAGTGACATAATTGGGAAATACACCACACAATTGTATTTTAATAAGTCATTTTTGTAATTCTGTGTTATAATAAAATCTCGTAGAATAAAGCATACAATTAATCATGATTCTTCGCGTTAACCGGAATTTCAGTATAGTTTAGTAGTAATACCAGCTTCAATAAAACGGTTTCTAGAGCTGAAATATTTGAATCAAATGATACTTGCCAGTATTGCATTTAAATTTTGTCATTGAGTAATTAATCAAAATTTATAGCTTTGAACGCAGAAAATTAAACAAGTAATAGTACAACTTTATTAATTGAGGTCTAAAAACTAAAGAGCGTTGGAGGCAAATCAATAATAGATATAAATTATTCAATCACCTTAAGCAACTTCATTCAATTAGCAGTTCCCAGCTTAATAATAAAACTTAATAATAAATAATACTTACATAATTGAGTGTTAACTCCTCGTTATTCTGGATAATAAGCTTGAAGAAATCCCAAAAATATAGTTGATATAAAGTAGCTGTACACAAGTGAATTTAGTTTAAAATTATTTTGTAATCCATATTCACTTATTATTAGTTTGTGTAAGCAATTGAGCTCAAAAGTCAAATCTTCGCAACTAAAAGCTTAAAATTTTAGAAAATACAATAAATTTTTTAATACATCTGTCTAAATAGCTACAATTATATTACTATCTAATAATAATATTCATCCAATTCGCAAGCCCCGATAATTACAAAACAGAACACTTCTTCAACAAAAATGTTAAGAGTTGTGTCTAAAAATAACCACATGCAAGATCATTACAGATCCTTTGCGTAGTTGAGTACAAATATTTATTATTATCCATTACATTGATAAAAGACAATAGAGATGCAACTTTGGTTGAGTAACCACAAGTACCAAAATCTTACTCAAGATCTGTAACAATGTAATCACATAAGTTATGGGAACTAAAAGTATATTTGAATTACTTTTGGATTTAAATAAAGGAAATCAGTATCGAGCTGGATTAAATAACTGTTATAGTACTGAAATATCCAATATTGATGTATATAATAATACCTTAATAGAAGGAAATCGTAGGTGAAGATAATAATAAATACAGTTGTTGATGAGATATGCAATATACTGTAACAATACCAGACTTCTAGAACCACTATTTCTCTTACAAATAGAAAAAGTTAAAACATTGCTTGAAGGTAGTGAGGTGTTATATTAATACAAAACAAAAATGTCACCTATATTTAAGCGTGAGCTCTTGTTTCCCCCTACTTAAAAGCTTCTAGCTCATACGCTAAATTAGCTATAATAAAGAAAAAACGCTAAAGAGATATAATTTATTAATTTATTATCAACAGTTTGTTAATATTTTATCAATAATTAATAATATTATAATTAATTTTGAAATAGAGTCATTAGATTGTCAGTAGAATAATGTATTCCAAACCAAAATTAACTTTTCATTTAAAATAATTTTAGAAATTATTGTTTCACTCAACACCCGTTCGCGTTTGACAAAACTGCGCAATCGCCTCTTAGAACGCTGTTCACGTAAATTTAACTTGATGAGGAACTTGTAAAATAGATATTGCATGAACTATAGACACGACCAACAACGATTCCGACATTAGAACCTGAAAGACTCACGGATTGAATCTTTGAATTCACTAAATACAAATCACCATTACACTCACCCACAAAACCTATGTAGGACGAACCAGAAATATTTGTCTACTATATTGAAGAATTCATAATCGTTGCGTTTTAACATTGATGACCGAAGAAACCACCTACAGATTATGTTGAATAAATATTCCCTCCTACTACACTTGCGTTTTATACTGAGCAGTTTTTCGCTTCTTCAGCTCCAAAGAGAGTACCAACTAAATTTCCACTACCAGATATGTTAACTCTAGTACTTAAATTGTTTATCCACGCAATTGAACCTTCTTGTTATCCAATGATACCAAAACGTTCGAAACACGCTCCCAGAACAGAGAAGGCAATAGACACACTTTTAATGGATGTATTCCCTAAATTTTATCCGATAAGGCCCGAATAGTAAAACGTTGTTGCACTCGTCATGTTTAATTACAAACACATATTTTATATTGTTATGCTACTTTAGTTTGAATTTCTAGTTTGTCCAACTAGAAATCCGGAACAGATGACATAGTTTGTATTAAACTTCTGGTATGAATCGATAATTAATTTATTAGCGTTAATAATACAATCGCGATTTATTATAATTATAATTCCTCCAAATTAGTAATAATTAGTATTACTAGTAGAAATTGAACCAAGAAGTAAAAAGTTAGAACTGTGTCCCAGAATGACAGCAAAGTTATTAATATAAATTATACTTGACATTTTAACATTTCCAAATAAATATGACGATCCGTTTCCAACATTGAAGGTAGTTGGTTGAAAAGCGACTTAACTCACATTTACAGTTGCAGAATCTAAATTAAGCCCTATCATTGCAACAGTTTCAGCACTTATGTAAGTACCTAGAACCTGATACCCTGAAATATTAAATATACCATTAATATTATTAATTAAACTGATATTTCCATTTGAAGGAGCAAAAGATAAACTAACAAGTAAGTTTGTTATATTTGTACCACTAGATTATGGCATTAAGATATTCAACAATTTGGCAGAGTTAACAGTAAGCGAGCTACCAGGTCTCGAAATGATATTCATCTGATATATGGAGACAAAAGATGATGATAAAATTAGTGAACCACTGTTTAAAGATTGTGTTCCAAACTAAATTTTCAAGTTAGTAAAAGAGTTTTGAGACTGAAATAGTGGATAAACAGATGAAGAATATACATTGTCTGAAATATCTATAAAAGCATTTTGAATTACTGTAGTGGTACTGAATACATAACCAGCACTAAAGTTACTTGAGGCTGTTATTTAATTTGTTATACTTTATATATCGAACTATTGAGTGAATAATTCCTAACTGCATTAAAAAATAGAAAAATTAATTTCGTAATTTAATTATTTACAAGTTTCATTGATTACAGATTATCCTGCTGGACACTAGCAGACTCCATTAATTATTGATTGACCTGTGATTTTATCACAAGTGCATACATTATTTACAAATGACGAATTAGTTGGACAAGTACAAGTATTTGATATATTCAGTGCATTTAGTCCACAAATGCATATTCCGTTATTCACAATAGCTTTAGTAGTCGAACACTGGCAAATACCGTTATTCATAATTTATCCAATTATTATATTACAAGAACAAATATTATTTATAATTTATGAGTTATTTGGACAAGTACAAGTATTTCCAACTAACGATGAATATGTTGGACAAATGCACTAATTTCCAGAAATATATGCATTAATATTTGTGCAAGTGCAAACGCCATTAACTAAGCTAGCGCCACTTGGACAACTGCAAATATTAGATATATTGAGACTATTTACTCCACATATACAAACGTTATTTTCCACAAATGCACCAGTTGTTGAACAAACGCATTATCCATTCTACATAATTTAACCAATAATTGAGCATACACAAGCAATACCAACAACTTATGAATTAATTGGGCATACGCAAAAACCAGATTCAACAATTGAGTTTATATTTACACATTGACAAATTCCGTTTATACTTTGTTGACCTGAAATCGCGCATGAAACTTGAACACATGAGCCGTTTACCATCGAGTAACCAGAATTACTCGAACAGTTAATTTGTTGAGTTAGATTATCAATTATTAATTGTTATTTATTGAGTTAATCGTTACAGTAAAGTGTAAAATTATTCATGATATTTCCTAATTATGAGATGTTGTTGAATATTCTCCAGTCCAATACAGTGGTATTGGAAAGCAAATTAGTATCAGTTGTAATCTAGTTCATATAAATATCATTTTTCATAGAAGTTATATTTTAATATATTCTGTTGTCCAAAACTGAAGTGTTTATTAACAAGTTTAAATCAGATTTTGAAAAGTTAGATAGTACTAAATTTTCAATCTCTGATACATTGCTCAAAATACTCTAATCAAATACAGTTAGAGAATTTTCAATAATATCGACCTTTAACTCCAACTGCTTAATTTAATCATTGCTACTATTACTAATTAAATTGCTTATTTAATTTATAGATTCAACAACATCTATGCATTTAGTGTGGTTTAGCAAATATCCAGTAACACAAATACATTGGTTATCAACATATTCAAAAGGAAATACGCATTAATACATTCCGTCTACATTTTCGCTAAATTTGAGCACTTCACCACACAATCCATATACAACAAACTGTTAATCGCATATATCGCACTAAATAGATTCACAACCTATTATTGAAATAGAAACATTATTCTAACCAAAACGAGTAGTTGAATCCACACATACATCAAATTGAGCAATATTAAGTATAATTTGTACTAATATTGTTGATGCTATGTATCCATTGTTACCATTTTGTATTAGATTGCTTCCTGCTAATTTGCACTAACTAATAATATATTAAACAGACGATTCTTTTATAACATTTGTCAATCCAGATGAATTCATAGAACTAATTCTAAACTGTATAAATGAGTTCTAAACCACGAAACTATTTTTTGGTTCAATTATCATTCCTGATATTTGTTAACCAGAAGCAATAAATAGTAAATTACATTTTTTAACTTCTACATCACATGTTATGCAAAGTAGAGCTCCTATTAAAACCTAAAATTGAATTGAAATATTTATATTTGAATCCGTTATTGTTTGACTATTTATACTAAATCCAAACAGCGAAAATGTATTAACTTAAATGTTATTACAGTTACATCAATCTGCGATTATTGAGTCATATTTGTATAAATGAATATGTTTAGGTTATTCGACTTCTGTGTAAGATAAATATTATCATTTATATTCATATTATTTAATGCCTGTAATTTTTAACAATAATTATAATTGTTATTGTTTACTAATATGTTATTGAAACACTACATGTTTTAATTTTTGAATTGCAATTGTTTTAAGATTATGATAGAAGACAACATTTGATTTAATTGATAAAATAAGATGTCAATGATTCTAAAACATATTTAACAAAATGTCACCGAGTTTATCATATATTTTTATGATAAACAATAATATTTTTTTAAAATGTAAGCGAACTGCTTATTTCGCTTCAATTACCTGGAAAATTATATAAAATTATCAACAACATATATATATATATATATATCAATTTTAATGATATATGAATCACTTCTATAAATAAAAACGCAAGAATTGACTTAAATCTTTGATTAGTAGAGAGAACAGTTAACCATTCTAATAAACTGAATATCATTATTCACAAGAATCATAAAAATAAAAGCTTGTAAGAAGTATTATTATATTATATTAATATTACTTGGCAAAAGTAAAATAACTAGTATATATTTATTTATTGCGTTTAGATATATTGTTGGATTGTTGCTGTTGAGTGAGTCATGTTATTAAAAAATAAACCATACCATAAACAATATCCATAAACCATGAACTATAAAAACACATTAAACCTTAAAGTACCAAATGCAATATAATTGAGTCACTAATTATCTCCATTATGCTATGTAAATAACTATACAACTTTCTTTGTAACTTATACAAAATTCATATACGAACAGTCAATAAGAACAGTCAATATAAAATTATATAAAATATTGTATATTATTATATAATATTGTATCATAATATTATATAAAATTATACCAGATTCATAGTAGCGTTGACTCGAGAAAACTATTAAAAATTTGGGGTATTTTCAAATTAGCATGTTGACTGCCTGCTCCCTATTTTCCCTAAATAGTTTTAAAAATCTGTAATACAAATTAGAGTTCGGCTTAAACTGCTCTAGTGCTTGATAAGTAGAATCAGTATCCGATGATCAACACTAAAACATAATTTACTTATCTTAAAAACTCAAAATGTTGAAAGAACTATGTCATGTTGAACATAATTGAGCTGAAGCTTGTTTATCCAGTGCTTCTTTGAGGTGGAGTGAATTAAAATAATATGTTGTAAAATTTAATTAAACATAACTTCCTTCATTGTTTTATCATATAAACTTTGATTAACAAAATGCCAAATAGTAGAAGCACAAGAAAGTCTAATAACGATGATGAAGTGATGATGCTCTAGCAATTTGCTGAATATATCATCGTTATATAGTATTTGTGAAGAGGACTCATACGGAACATTTAATCAATGATAAATCGCACGAAATAGATATGTTAAACTTAAACAGCTTTGTTGATGACACATATGATAACCTTGCAATCGATTTAGGGGTATTGCATTCTAGAACGGAGTTTAACTAATATACTTTAATGAAGAATTGTAACTATGTTTGAGTTAGGTTATGATACAAAACTCAAAAATAGACGTTTTATGTAACACAAAAAATACAGAGATCGTGGCAAATGACTAAGAATAATAAAAATCTGGATTGCTAGGTTGGAATGTGTGACACATATTGCACCGTGAGATGAGATAAATACGTGTCCGTTGGTTCACAAAACATTGGAACAAAAAAGAACTAGTGAATCAATAGTATTTGGTGAAGTATAGAATCTAAAGGAAATAGTTATTTAATAGCATACACTGAACTGGACTATTATAATTAGCAATACTCAGTATAATATCTGCATTCAATCGAAAGATAAGACCACTTCAGTTATCAAAAATAATATAAGTAACGTAAAAAAGGATATTGTAACAAAATATCTTGTTATTTTAATTAAAATACTAAAATATAATACAATATATCATTAATTTTTGAGTTAAAATATTTTGATAAATATTTTGCAGTTCAATCTCTTCATCATATACAGCTAGAATAAAGGGTTTAATCACTAATAAAAGCTTATTAAAATGCTGAATATGAATTAAAATACTATTATTTATACTAACTTGAGTATTTGAGTTGAACGTGCATTAAACTTAGACAATGTATTATTATTTAACTTTAGTTATAATTAACGATTTTTCTATTGGACACAGGCCAACTATATAAAATATTTACATAGTTCTATTTTTAATTATCTGAATAAGTCTCACTGAGTTGGCGTAATACAGGTAAATGAAGGAATGAATATAGTTTACATTGAATTACATAATAATGTTATTAATGTTACACAACAGTACTTGTTAATCGTTACTATACTGATACTATAAAATAATATATTCCTTTAACTTTGGACAATGGATGAAAATGATAGATTTTAAATGTAATTATTAATTAATAATAAATTATAGCCTTAACATGCTTGCTTATGTTAGGTTTGTTAAATCACTATTTGAACAAATTTTTTAGATTTAAAGATTCACAATGAGAATTTACAGGTTTTGTTAGCATTAAACTGTTAAGTAACTATATACACAATTATTTATTATATCACGAGAAATATAGTTTTCCATTCCATAAATAATGAAGTCTGATTCGACTCAAATGAAATAAAGTCCTCGTTCAAAATGAGCTGAATTATATTTTATTGTATTCTGAATAAAAAATTAGTAAAGAGCAAATGTCCCACGATTTCTCACGAGACAAATATTTTTAATATTTTTGAGTTTTAACAGGATGTTGAGTTTTTTGTCCAAATAGTCGTGAGTGATATATATTTAAAACATTTAATAGTCGTTTCCCAAATATTTGCTTCGAAATAAAATCAGGATATGTTTCTGCGAACACTTTTTAGCTGTGTTTACATCATTTATTACTTGTTGATGCATAATATTAATCGTATTTTAATTCTGAATTTAGTAAAACTATCAAAAAGTGTGCAAAATGACGAAATCTCGACTCAAAAATTCACTAGTTACAGTGGCACAAAATAGAAAAGCGCTCATATTTAGCTTTTGAAATGGATTAAAATAATTAAATAACATAGTATTGAGCATGATCAATCAAGATTTTCCACTCCGTTTTTAATGAATTGATGCGACATTGCTCATCACAAGAGTGAATGGACGAATTTTACATTTGAAGCTAAAAATCACTTTTCTATTGAACCTGGTACCTACTGCAACTCGGACACCACCAATTGAGAAACAAATACTAGTCAACAGATGAGTCACGAGAAATATATTCTGAAGCAATATAAGACAGTCGATACCCCCAACAATGTTACGCAAACACCTAATTTCTTGAGTTTACCAGAAATCATGGCATCGCAGGACCACGCATTCAGCGACTCCTCTACTTTTCACTGAGTTGCAAATGAGCCGAGTGAATAGAGCTCAGCATTCGCCACCCATCTTAGAGCATTCCCTCGAGGCTCAAAGTTATTGAGAACAATCTGGATAACTTTACGCATATGATTCAATCAACTAGAATCAGTTTTAGATTCAGCTGTCGTGATGGCAGCAGGATCCTCCAAATTGCTTTTAAACCGAGCTTTTTCGTAACTGGAGATATACAGAAGTTTACTAATACTAAATCAAGACGAATCTTGATTTTTAGTTAATTTTACTTAAATCTCAACCTTTGTTGTGAACTAGTACAAGCCAATGGATATTGTTGCTTCCGAACAGTAATAATTTCATGAGCTAAGAATATGAGTTGTTTGGATTTTAGTTCCTTCAGAATTAATGAAAAGTTCAAAAATAAATTAATTCTTCACTCAAAGTTAGGTCAACCACGACCAATAACTTCACCAACTGAACCCACCTGACGATTGTATTTACCATGATATTCGAAACAGTCATCTTCAAGCGTTTTGAGAATTTCACTAATTTATAGTTTAATTCTGTTTAACTAGTAGCTGACAGCGAAATGACCACATATAATGTTCGGAAAGACGATGTCTTTGTTAACAACGCAAAGAAGTTGATACTTTGAACTTCTTTTTAAAGTTGAAATCTTAAAGTTCTTTTCCTCTCATGAAGAAATAACTAAGTCAGGATGGCCCGTGTTATTATGTTCCCGCATGGGTTCTCTTTATCAAAACCAGAGTTAAATCCAAAATTCGCTCATGCAATTTTTTTCAGTTTTCAAAGAAGTAAATATTTGGAAAATATAAAATTTTGTGAAAGCCAAAAGGAAACTTAAAAGTCGTTGGCGTGGAGCTTATGGAGGTACCCAACTACTACTGCAGAAGAGGATGAGACGAACTGGAAGCTGCAAAAATAAATTCGATAAAAGTAGTGAAATTTGATTTCCAATATTTTATAAATATTGCTAATTATATCATGGTATTCTTTTTGTAAAATATTAATTCAATCCAGTCGGCGGTTTCCTTGCAGTAAAAACTGCACCATCCTGTTTTAACAGATAAATAGATTTTGGCATTTGAAAGGTTTAGCCAAGAGTAACACATAAACTGAATGCCGCTATTATTGTTGAACTCAGGTCTGATAATGGTGTGAAGCAGAATGACTGGATTGTTCTTGCTTTAAAGGAATCCAAAAATGAATGGAAGTCAATTAATTTGAAAATAAATAGATTGACGACACTTTTAGAAGTTATATTCTATATTATACATAGATAAATGAAAATTAATATATTTGAAATATATTGACCCACTCCCATACGAGTCAACGCTACTATCCAGATTCAAATAAGTTAGTATGAAAATGTATAAATATATAAACATGTGTAATTATTATAAATAGTCAATCATTATACAGAACGCAATGAAATGAACTTGAATAAAAATAAACGCGTTTAAATTAGAGCCCGTTCTGTTCGACATTGAATTCATTTTAGTTCGGATGAGTTCAGTTAATTATTGGATTAATACAAGTAGTTAATACTCACTTAACTTTCATTTATAATATTTATCTATTCATTTATAATATTAATACTAGTATTAATATTTAAAAATTAAAAGATTATATAAACATTAAAAAAGGGCCCTGTTGGGTCCTTACTGAGTGGGCATAAATGACGGGTTGAGCCCGTTTTGAAAGTGGAAACACTAACGTGCGAGAGCCTATGTTTCGCTTTCGAAAGTCTCAATGAAGTCTGTGTGTGCCGTCTTGAGGAAGTGAGATATATATAAACATTAAAAAAGAATATTAATCACTAAAGATGACAATTTACGTTGAGGCATACACATGTGTACAAAATATGGTAGTATAGCTCTTCAAAAGAATGGAAATGGGTAAATTTTTAAGATAGGTTTTAATTTTGATCAAAGTTATTTCAACAAATAAATACATCAATATTTCAATATAAATATATCGATATATATCAATTAATGTGAAAATAATTATAGTTGTATGCAAAGATAATGTTAAACCCCTTATTGCCCACTAAAGCGGGCTTAGAAACCTATATTTTCCATTTAAAACGGGAAGTGTTTTAAAGAATCACTTGAAAGCTTCACCACTGGCTGTTCTGAGTATCGAGTAATAATTTTCACTTTAAATTTATGTTATTACATTTCCACTTCCAATCAGTTAAACATGAAACCTAATCAAATAATCAGAAGTAAAAAAGACTTGCTGAAACACTTTGGCGCTTCTCAAACACTAGAAATACTTGATTCAGAGCAAATGAAGGATCTTTTGGAAATGAATATATCACCTGAAGTGTGGGACAATGCTTCAAATAGAAATTTGCTTTTCATTAGTGAAGAGTTCGTATAGGAAACTTAAGAATTCGTATTTAATATATTTCGAGGTATAAAATATATCTATCTTGTTTCATTCCTCACTAATCTAACTGAGCTAAATCTCTAAAATAATATAGTATCTGACATTTCTAGCATTTCCAAGCTCAAAAACCTGAAGAAGATTAATTTTGGAAGTAACTGTATCGAAGATATTTCAGCACTTTAATCTCTGCCTGACTTAACTCATTTAGATTTACAAGTCAACTAGCTAACTTCCTATACTCTAGCTTTGCCGAATCTAGTATATTTATCACTCCGTGCTAATAAGCTAAAAGACATATCTGGATTATAATACTCTCCAAAACTAGAGAGTTTAGAATTGCCTTTAACAGAAACCACAGATATATGTACTATTCCTCCACAGCTATTCGGTTTGAAAGTTTTACGTATAGGTTGGGAATATTATCGTTTATAATTGTACAATATTACGGAAATATCACTCATTTCTAACTTCGTAGATTTGTAAATTTTAAGTTTACATGATAATAATTAGCTTTAAAATATTGCTCCTCTTAAATTCTGTACTTAACTAACAGAATTAAATATCTCTAAAACAAGTGTTGCTGACATATGGCCTGTTCAATTTATGAAAAACTTAAAAACATTGGATATGTACGAGACGAAAGTTGTTGATCTGCATCCGTTGCAGTACTTATACAAACTTGAAATTATTTCTGCATATGACGCGTGCATTATGGACGTGTCTCCTTTATCTCCTTTATTTTAATTAAAATCCTCATCTTTTAGCGGTAACAAAATTGCTAATGCAGATTCACTTAAGCGCCGCAAGAATTATTAAAATTATAACCTATCAGATCAAAAAGCTCCTACAACAGACGAGCTCAAGTTCTACAACAAAATACTAAAAGTTCACAGTTCCCACAAATAAATTAGAAAAATATAAAACGAGAACAGAACACAAAAGTTCAAAGAGGCGATGACTCACCAGAAAGAATAAATCAAGTTTAAAATAAACGAGCAGATTAACAAGAGGATTATCATATTCAGTCAGAACTCTTACGATTAATGAAATAAGTTTATTTTTACGATAAGATATTACATGATATTACTAAGGATTAACAGTGATTCTATAAATATATTATTTATTTATCAAACAACACAAATTAGTATAACTTAATTATTAATATATATTAATTTCTGATATTCAGAATATTCAAAAAACACAGTAATATTTTTTAACTTTTTTTGGAATCTTGGAGTGAAATTTTGTAAATATTGTGCATTGTGTACCCTTCGAAATATTAAAGTAAAATAATCTTAGATTTTTTCTTCTCTCTTTACCTCTCATGAAAGTGATATTTTGGTCTTTTCTAGTGTCCCTTGACTACTAGAATCAATCTGATGCACCATGTTATAAATATCCGTAGCTGTATTAGATATACGGCATAATGTAACTACAGTCTCAATAGACTTTGAAAAATGATCAAAAAATCAGATCCAAAATAATTTGAACAAAGTTATTGAACGCATCAAAGTTACTATTATAGTGTTATTTCTTTTCCGGTAATCCGAGATTATTTACAGATTTAAAATGAAAGTAAAAAGCCACTCACTTAATCATTTTTCTAATAATAATATCTTTTCAGCCCGGGTTGTTTTTGCTTTCAACAAAAAATGAAATGTTAAGGAAATTTTATTATTTCTTCTGAAATTGTTAGTTGAGTTGTACCTATATTATTATCAAATAAATATTTTTGCAAATTGTAACATCTTTTACTATTATTTGGTTAAATTTCTTTATAACATTAATTTGATTGTCATTCAACTCATCAGCTTATTTATATTGTTATAATTCAGTACTATAAAAATCATTTGAGATGAAGTGGAGTGCAATCTAATTTTCAAAATTATTTAACTATTGGAACAATTTGTATCAAATTATTCATATTCATTTTTGATTAAGCTTCGTATTCGCTCAGAAATTAAGTGAACGATTATTCGAATGTGCAACATCAAATCATTGAAGAAATAATTTGTGGACACTGACTGAGTATTTCTGTATTAATACTCAAAGTTTACCATTTGTACGGATTAATTCTATTATAACTTATTGCGAGTTGTAATACCTTGATGGAATATGCAAGTTTGAATACTCTACTCAGCTTTTTAAAATGTGGAGACAAACATATTAAATGATACAACCAAGACATTTAAACATAGTTAATTAATTTTAAACCCCACTCTTGAATCTATTATATTTTCGTTTTCTGATATTTGGAACTTTATCAGCATATTCTATCTCTCATATCTTGAAATGATGGTATGAATTATTCCAGTAAGTATCTTCAAAAAAGCTCGGATTACCGGAAAGATTAGTTCAATATTTAATTTTGCTTTCAGTCTCATTTCTTTAGCTTATTAACTAACAAAATTATACGAAGACCGAAACTTCTAACGTGATTAAGCTGTTGTGTTAGATGTTCAATCAACAAGATAAGTACTAGAAAGTTTCCAGAGAATTGTAGAAACTCGTTGGTAAAAACTTTGAATTAGTAAAGCACTGTTTACACTCTACTTTTCTAGCGTAACTAACTTTTCTAGTACCGATATAAATAGTTTCACAAAGTATCCCATGTTGGATTGTTCATAAAGCTTTGGGGTTTTAAGTTATAGTAACATTTAGTGCCAATATTTGAAGTGTAAATTTTGGAGTGTGATACATAATTTAAATAAAATTTTTCTTTATTATTCGGGGTCAAGGTAAAACAAATTCATTCAATTAATTACAACCCGCCAGCTAATCTCGGTCCCAACTCGATTACTGTCAAAAAACGGACGCTGATTAATGAAATAATTTTAATAAATAATCATTCATTTATGATATGAGGCTGATATTCTGTTTTTAATTTTTTAATTAACGAAAATGCATATTTTAGCTCACAATATAATATAATCTAATGAATTATCATGGTGTGGAATATTCCAAGGTTATAGTGGAAATAAAGGAACTACATACGATATTTAAACATCTACTCAGCTCAGCACTTTGAATCGGGGGATTTTACCTTCCGCAACCGATTTGGCCGAGCCGCATTTCAGGAAGTTGGATGCGGCGAGGAACGAGAAGCGCAACCGTATGAATCCATCATCGATCACACTAAACAAAGCTGGTATTTCAGCAATGCCTCTTCAGCTCTAACGTCGAAACGCCAAGCCTAATCGTTCGTTTTTCGTTTATATATGTAGATATATAATATTATAATAATATATGTAGATATATAATATTTTATTTTCCAAACTGATTGAAGTGTGTTTTAAATACATGATAACACAAAGAGAAGACATCACACCGTAAATTACGTCAAAACTGGTCATCCTTTTTCTCTGATCATTACATTTCCTGATAACACAAAGTAATTTTACTTTACTTATATAAGTTAACAATAAAGATTATCATAAGCATACCACAACTAAAAATCATAGTTATATTTATTTTAATATTCAGCCAAAATGTTTTTTAAAAAACAAATACTTGATCTTATCCTCAAATATAATTTGTACTTTATTACTCATATTAGTTTGAATTTCACTCCAAATGCCAAATACGCTTAAGAACACGTTCAAACTCAAGTAAATTTAACCAAGAACCCCTATTTTGCAACCTCTGACCCAAATTTTAACCCTTTGCACGGCTAACATAGGTTTAAGAAACTCTTTCCATCTGCTAATCCAAGCCAAAGTTGTTGTATGAGTATATACCAACGCAGTAGGACTTATCCTCACTCTACCCAGCTATATCATCAGTGGGCTTCAAATTCAAGAAAATGATGATCATTTCTCTTTTAGTACCAGCCATCACAATGAGTTCCTCTTCTGATCCATCTTCATTCACAAAATAATAGAATGACTATATATTGAATTCGTTCAGACTGAAATCAACTTTTGTTCAAAATTTATATAGAATTTAGAATTCGGTCATTTTGATTTCATTTGGAGATTCAGATTTTAATCTACTTTTATTGAGGTATAACATCAAAACTCTTATTCTAATGACTCGAGTCTGCACGGCCACTCCCTCGTCTACAAGTTAGAGAATTAATAACTGGTCGATAACAAGCGAAGTGCAAAATAATGTTATGAAAATCGACTTCAAACAAATCGCAAGCCAGTGCCAACAACATAGAACCGTGTTCCATTTATATGATCATTGACCTTTTTAAAATTTCGATCTTACGCCATAATATTTTAGAATATTAAATATTTTCTGTTCTTTTGTAACTCATACCAAGTTCAGCACTTGTATTTAACGTTGGATTTTTTGATTGGCTATCATTTTAGTCATCATGAAGATTGGTCCACTATGTTGATCGTGTTAATGGTGTGGTAATCTAATAGTAAATTAGATTATATGTAAATATCATTATATTATAAATGTGTAAATTTAAGAATTTGTTAACTTTGTGAATCTCTTAATAATTTGTAAAATAAATATTGTTGGAAGTCCTATGGAAACTCAATTATTTAAAATATATAGTTAAATCACTCCTAATACATGTTAGTTTCTGTATGTGATACGAATCAGCCGTTCAAAGAGTTAAAACGAAATTTAACATTTTCGAGAACCTCCTTGCAAATGTGCATTCAGTAACCGGACATGTACGAAATTGAAGTAAAAGGAACTCAGGAATCGCCCCGTTTTTAAACGATTAGGAACGAACTTAATGCAACAGTTGAGCTCGAAATGGTTATAAACGAACTAAATGGAGGGGATAACAGCTACTTTATACTGCAAATCAAGGGACAGAGCAAAATAGTAAAGTAGATGATGCACAGGTGCTAAAAACTTGAAGTGTGCACTGACTCTCTTATGAACAACGTGGGTTAGCTAATGGAGAAGGTGAAAGCGATCCACGTTTGAAAGCCACAACATTATAAAATGTAAATACAATGATAGGGTGAATAATATTAACTTTAGATTAACTAAATGTATATAAATGTATAATAAGGGCGATTATTATAACTTCAATAAAATCTACCTACCTACATATACTCATTTTTGTATACTTAATTATTTATTTGTTATTTTCTTTATTTATCACTCCGGTAGTGATGGAACACTTATTGATAAAAAAGATTCAAGGATAGTACGGCTTCTGAAAATAAAATCATTATTATTATTAAATTAATTATGATTTGTTATCGTTGTTGTTATTATCGTTCTCTATTATCGATCTCTTAATAATCACAATATTATAGCACAAAATTAATCTGACTTAAGAAATAGATTGAGTTTGATTTTTTTTTGCTTTGTTTTAACTATTAATAACCACAGATAAAGCAAATGAATTTAATTGTTAACGTCTTTTTTTATATACTTGACACACATTTTGACATGATTTTGAACATTCTAATATGATATTTATGTATTTGGTGATGGGGCACAAAATGATATCTAGCACACCACTCCATGAAAAATCATTAAATTTTACTGTTTTGGAATCAATATTATAGCTAAGTACTCAACAGTTGCATTAATTTTTATTTATCTTAATGCAAACAACGATTTAATGATTTTGCTGAAGAATAAATAAATTTTTGTGTTCATATTGCATTAATGACTTGGTCACTATTTGAATTATGTTCATTTTTCATGGAGTTATATTAAGCTAATACAAATTTATAACAAAATGATAAAATTATGTTCATTATAAACTCTAAAATATGTTCACAACGCGTTTAGTGAATTATATTTATTACATAACAATATGCTCTACAGTTTAGAAACATTTTACTTGAATTATTTTGTACTTTGCTTCATTTGAACCTTAAAAAATTCAAATTCTGATTTTGATCATTGGAATTGAAAATTTATTAAATTTTCTTGTATTGTATATTATTGTATATTATTGTATTAAGTTTTCAGGTGTTTCTTAAAACAATCGGTTTAATTCTCGACCACATGATACAAGCTGATCTACTATATAGCTAATATTAATGATTCTGTTATTATGCGCATGAATTAGATCAAATTGCCTGTTTTACAACACAGATACATCAACTATTTAATTTGAGTTTAAATATAGTTTATTGAGATACTTTAGGTACTTTAACACCTAAATATCAACTATCTGATTATACAACGTTTAGTTCTTATAATTAGAACAAATATTTCAATGGCCAAATATTATTTACTTTGTTCATTTCTAAATTTAAATATTAAATTCCACTTAGATACTATAAAGGTTAAATATCAAATATTTTGTTGAGTTTTAGATCTATATACCTTAAATTCTTCATATGCTGCATATCGGAAATACATTCTAGAGAATTGTGCGATATTATCAGTTTAGTAAGGCTTTGTAAAATATTATGTTAGCTTTCAATCAAACTGCATGTGTTGATGCTTTATATTTTGTTCCATTGAACATCCAGCTCCACTAATTTATTGTTGTAATAAATTGGAGATAGGTCTTACACATTGTTAAGACAAATCTAAATGCACTAATTACTTTAACTAACTAATACATTCAATATTTTCTAAAGAATTTGAACGTAAATTTAGTTATACTAAATTTAAACAATTTTATAATACTTTTAATGTTTTAAAATTATTCCGTTGTAAATTTAAAACTTATAAATTTTCTGGAAAAATTAATTGATTATCGTATATTTCGTTACTTGATAGATCAATATTGATAAGTTTTTAATTAGTAAAATTTAACTTATTTATTTATTCATTTTCAGTAAATATATAGTTTAAAGTTAAATCAGTTAAATTATATAATTATTCTATACATTTTAAATCGATTACCTCATCATTTTGTATTATTATTAGTATTTTGAGCTGTTTCATATATTACATTCCATTTAGACTTTTAATAGAACAATAAACTAATTGAAGACTACAAATTTTATATGACACCTATTCAAAACATAGATCCATTATTCTATTAGCAATGACATGTGTTTGCTAATTAATCCATAAATTTGAGAGAATATAGAGCAAAATCCTATATTATTATTATATTATTTTCGATATCGTATTTTGTTGATGACAATGTTAAAATTTATGAATCAGTTAATTCAACTTATTTTTCGATATCCTTCATTATCGACTCAACATCACAAATCTTATATTCAACAATAATTTCTTGTTCACGTTATTAAAGTTCTTACTCTGTTATATTTCCATACAATTTAAAGATTCCTAAAGCAGCTACAGGAGACAATAGTCTATAGTATAAACAAACATCTTAAAATAAGTGCCGTATTGATTCTTCCACTATTCCATTATTCCAATTTATTTTTCTTTTTAGTAACTCTGCTTAAAATAAATAATGTATACATTTATTTAACTATGTGTCTTTAGCCAACAAATCCATTATGTGAAGTGGTATTTAATTGGTTTTAACAGTTAAAAGTGTAGTTAAAATTTTACAAAATAATTTATTATGATAATATGATAATCTTGGTGATAATTTAGGTTAAAGACATTTTGAAACGGATAGAATAGAACGTACCTGCCCAGTAGGAGCAGCCCAAGATTAGCTAAAGTGCGAAACCCAATAAAGGCACAGTAGAATCGAGCATTGACTCGTTCTGAAGGCGCCTTTCTAGATGAAGGAGCAAACTTTTGATGCCAATTTTTATTTATTGATGATGGTGGGGTTGTACCTGAGAGTATGAGGATTGTATAGAAAAAGATTAAGATGATTTGAGGCCCTACTGAACCAGCATAAACGAAAGTTAAGTTGAGTGTTATACAATCCCATTTCCTTTCCTTTCTAAACCAAGATCACTAAGAAACCAACAATATTCCTCTTTAACTAAATGTCACACGTCAAACCTCCTCACAGACTCTCCGTTAGCTCTTTCGGGCTAATGGATTAGTATAGAGAAATACACTTCTTTTAAGGAATGTACGTAATTATTAAATTAAAATCTAAATATAATAAATAATCTATGCAATCATTGCAATGCATACATTTAAATTTTTTAAAATAATTATGTATCTAAACTTCATTTACCATTTTTACAAGCTAATTTTGACATGAAACTTGAAATATTAACTTATATTTCATTTATATGGCTCTCAATAATATGACTACTATTTCACTTCATAAATGTAAGCATTTGTTTTAATATTTACAATAAAAGAGTTACACTTGATCTAAGTATCTGACCTTCATGGTTGGATCGGAGGTCATCGCCATGAATTAAATTATGGCGATTTGGGTACTATAGAATCGTATGTTGGTCGTGTTCGCGAAAACATAACTAAAAATATCGAAAAATATCTAAAAATTAGGATGCCACCTTCTTTGTAGATGGAGGCGATATTTGTGAAGGGACAGGTTTCTCTGATGGAACGAATCCACGTTGCATGTATGGTTTCTAAGCTTTATCAAATTTATCTCTCGATTTGACCACAGTTGGTAACCACGATCTCGGTAGTCTCGAAACCTTCAACTACTTTTTAGAAAATACTGAGCAACTTTTTGGCCCGCGCATGATCACAACAAATATCCAGTTTAATGGCAAACCTCTGATCAAAAATAGATTTAAGTATGATGTTAAGCCTAACGGGCTCCGAATTCTCTCATTCGCCTTCTTGTATATGGGTGATCACAATTTTAACGGCGCTGAAGTCATTAATCAAACAATCACAATAAGAACCCCAGAAATTCAATAAATTATTGATGAGTATGGTCCGAAAACAGATGTTCTAGTGCTAAATTGCCATATAGCTTCACGTGAATAGGAAGCCAATGAAGTATTTTGGGAAATGCGAAAGCAATTCAAGTAGAAATTTAATTATGAAGTTCCAATTATCTTAGTAACTGCTCACTCGCATTAAACTCATACATATTCATGTTTCTTGGAAGATGGGTAGTTAGACGAAAACTGTTACAATACCAAAGCTGGTTGCTACGGAAGGAATATAATGCATGTAGTGTATAGATATTACGAAACTAAGTTTACTTTCAACGACACAACCTATAAGGGTATGAAGATGCTGTCAAAGTACTATTTCGATAATTTTAACAACTAGCTTAGTTACATTGATTATGACACCGGAAAAGACATTGGTCTTGCAGCAAGACTTAATTTATCAATTTCAAAGTTTGACACACCAAGGGGCCTTGAAGTTAGAAACAACATTAAATAACTAGAGACAAATCTAAATTTAAATAAAATATTAGGGTACAGCAAGTACAAATACTTGAAAAATAATTTAATTTCACAAGGGAATTCTCTACAAAGACTCTGGGTTTACTCAGTTTACCCGAATGTGGTTTACAGAAACGACACAGAAGCGATTCCATATGCAGTTTCGAACACTGGAACTATCCGAGACAATTTATTTTAAGGGCCAGTTTGTATGGACGACGTGTTCACGATAATGCCCTTCCCGAACTATATTTACTATTTCCCAAAAATGCTCGGAGAAGAAGTTAATTGTATAGTTGATATTCTAAACGAAGGCACTGATGTTAATAAAAACCCAAAATATTTAGTGGCTTACAGAGCAGAAGAAGGAAAATATTATGACGTTCTTTCTGACGATTACAATCATCCAAGACTTTCAGAGCAATTTGCTTTGTGCAGTAATAGATCTTACAATGAGACAGCGTAAATTTACAAACCGCAAACATAAAACGTAACTAACACAATTCAAGTATTGCAGTACTACATAGAAAACTTTATGTAAAATCCTAACCAAATGATATTCAGCGTTTCTGAGTCAGACCACAATATTGTTAACGTACTAATGTGGATAAGCTTCATAATATGCGCTTTAATAATAATCCCAGTTATTCTTGCTTTTTGGAAATGATTGTCAATTTATTTCATTTATTAACTATGATAATATTCATATTAATTTCATTTTAAAGTGTTATTATTGTATTTTAAAGAAATTAATAATATTTAAAGCTATAATCTAGAATCAAACCACTCCTCATAATCCTTTATGTCTGATAAGTAAAACCCAGTTGAAGAACATAAGTTTTGGCCTACACAGCCAGTCGCTCACGATTCTAAATCCGGTCCAAGATAAATTTTGGATATTAAAAAGGAGGAGGTAGCCAAAAAGGCTATTCCGACTCCCGTGTATTTGAAGTTTGACACTATCGACTACAATGTGCAGGAGAAGCTTCAAGAGCTAACTGAGTACCTTGCTAACAATTATGTGGGTGATTCCAAGGGCAAGTCCCGTTTTGGTTATTCGTACGAATTTATGCACTGGTGGTTATCTTCTCAGTCTAACAATATTTCAGTTGGATTACGTGTAACACACACTTCACCTGATTTATCAGAAGAACAAAAGTTATTAATAGCTGATCTCAAAGAAGGAGAGCTTGTAGGCTATATTTCTGGTGTTCCAATGACCTACTAGTATAATTCCTTGAAATCTGTAGGTTAATCAGTTGATTTCCTCTGCGTACATCACGCTTTGAGAACTTAGAACATTGCCCCACTTCTAATATAGGAGATCACTCGCCGTTCATACAAGCAAGGTATTTTCACTGCTGTTTTCACTGCAGCTTTCACAGCCAAGCAGGAAAACCCAACTATCCCACGCATGCTCGTTTCTCAATATTATCACCGACTTTTGAACCCAGTAAAATTAGCGTAATGCAAATTCGCTCAAAAACCACACCAAATGAGCGAGCGTGACTTCGAATTCCACTACAAGCTCCCATATGTGTAAACAACAAAGTAAAAGAATTTCAGACTCAGTACTAAAGCTGATTCAGAATAAATTCTCAGTTTACTAACCTCCTATTAAGAGTAAAATTACAAAGTTTAGTAGCATTTTGATATTAAACTCTTTTAAAAGATGTTTAGAAACATCGAAAATGTTATTTAGTGTTTTGTTTATGAATTTTAGGGAAAGATAATCGGATTCTGCTCTTTTTACGTAGTTGACACATAAATGCTTGACCCAGAAATAAATAAGTACCACAAATTCATCAGAAATGGCTACTTTTACCACTACGCAGTTGCTTAGGGATAAACCGAAATCGATTTATAACAAATGATGACCATGCTGATGCACGAGATGAAGAAGGCCAAAGTTGATGTGTGTACATGTCTTGATATCTGCAAAAACAGAGAACTGATCGAGAAATTGCAAATGGACGGAGGAGACGGCAGACTCAGTTACCACACATTCAATTTGGACTGGGGAACCGAGCTGAAGCATGAAGATCTTGGTATCGTGCTCGTATGACTTTATTTAATATGAATTCCTATAATTATTAATACAATCATAATAACGCTGAAAAATTACAAATTTCGTTTGTAATAATTTTTGGTAAATATTTTTGTTGAATTTTCGGTAATCATCAGTCACTAGTGGAAATCATTCTATTGACCACGAATTATGTGCCTAACATTTTAAAGCGACTATTTAGTATTTGTAATAAAATGTCTACTATAAATTAAAAAATTTCACTTTCACTTAAGGCTTGACATTTGCCTGCAGGTTTTTTGTCTGGTAGAGTCTAAAAATCTGGCAGTCGATGGATTCCATGGAAATTGGCAGTTTAAAACCTGGCAGTTTGCCAGAAAGCAATATAAAGAAGTTCCACTGCTTCAGTTCTTAGTTCGTTCCTGTGAGTTATAAAAATGTATTAAATAATATATATAATATTATATATTATATATTAAATATTTTTGCATTGTATTTTATACGCGTAATGTATTATTGAGTTTTACTTATAATTTATTAAGCACTAACACTCCACATTAAATGTAGTTAAATGATTCATTAACAGATTCTGAAACTTCATAGATGGATATCTAAGCTCAGTATCTGACTCAACAGAACATATCACTGAACAATATGTGATTGTTGAACTCCGGAACTAGATAAAAGATAATATATTGGAAATAATTGGTAATGATGATCTATATAATATTGAGTTCATTAACGATTTTGAAATAGAAGAACTGGTTATTGTCGATTGTTTTAATATTGTTCCGAAACTAAAGAACCCCAGGATTAAGAAACTTGAATTTCAATTCTGCGGAATATATTGTTTAAACGAGCTTTAATTACCAAATCTCGAAGTATTTTATCTTTATGAAGAATAATCAATCTGTGATGGAAATATCCTTTCAATTTTAGGATAGCATAAGAAACTTAAAGAATTAGTATTAGGTTGCGATATAAATCTTGATTTGAAATTAATTAAAGAATTATAACTAACCAAATTAGAGCTTTCCTACTGCGAAGTAACAAATTTTGAAGTAATAACCCAATTTACATAATTAACACACTTAAATTTATCAATAAATATAAGAAATAGTGATGTGAGCTTACAAATTTAAATTTAGAAGAATGTGATCTGGAAAATGTCGATTATTTAAAAAATTAGTCAATCTCAAAGAGTTGATTCTTGCTGATAATCATAAAATAAATATTAGCTTTCTGTAATTCATGAAATAACTAATTAATTTAGATTTATAACGTTGTTCTACAATTGATCTAACCTATTTGAAACCTCTTTCAAATTTATAATAATTAGATGTTGCTTGGAATAAAATTATATATTTAGAACCACTAAAAGATCTAAAATAACTTGATTACCTGAATATTAGCGAAAACTACATTTTAAACACATCAATACTAAACAATCATCAAAACTTTAATTCTTATAATATTGACAACTAATAATAACCAGATAAATAATTAATAATTGTCTCCAACAAATTCAGAAAAATAAACGCGTAAATTTCTTCATTAAAATAAATATTTTAACAAAATTATAGCTTAAAATCTAAAATGGCTTTATAACACAAGAAGGTTTAAAGTAGCTTAGATCAGATTTTCAACATTCACAATTAGTTCAACGAATCTGTTGACTATTTATTTTAATCATTAAATACATCTGAAGATCTACAGTGATTTACATATGAGTTTATTGGTGTATTTTGATTTACATGTCCTGGTGCCGGCTTAAGAAATGTTCTGATTTTTCATCGCTTTTTCTTGAGCTCGCATGAACTGTAATATATAATTATATTTAAGCTAGATTATACCTTTGATGCACTTTAGAACCTTATAAACGAAAGTTGTGATATATATATATTTGAGCTTGATTTATATAACAATATCATTTATTAAAATTTTATGTTAAACATCAAATACATATCTATTTATATGTCACTTCTTCTCCCTTTTCTTAAGTTATTCGAACACAAGTTAATATTCTCTGATTTACCCTTCCAGGTGTTCAACTGTGAGTTCATATTCCTCTTGCATTATTTTGAGGTCCTCATTTTCTTTCATTAAAAGTTCCATTTTGTTCTTCATTTTCTCCTCTTGAATTATTATTTAAAGCTCAGCTGGACTCACAGTTAGTTTGTTTACGTCAGCTAATTTTTTATAAAGAAGTGCATTTTCGGCCTTCAAATGAACGTTCATGTCCTCGAGCTCAGCCAGTGACGGTTACTTTGGAGCTTATTTCTGATTTCTTTTGTAATCTGAGTTAATCAGATTCTATAAGTGGTCAATTATCTACTACTAGCGTTTAATTTACTGCTTAAAGTGAATCTACTCGTCCAAATTCGTTTGCAATTACACGGACGTTTACGTTTGCACCTGAGGATGAGAGTTTGAGAAGTAGTTCATGTACGCGGTTGGCTTGAGTGGACGCGTTGGAGAAGGGAACTCGCGCAGCTCCGCGTCCAAAAGCTTTGGTGGTGAGGGCTTGTAATCGGGCTTGGTCACAGAGGTTTCTTATGTAATTTATTATTTTGGAGAAGATGGGACAGGATTTACAGGAATCTACTTAAAGGGAGATTTTTACACATTAAGCTTTATGTTAGAAGGCTAAGCAGGTTGCACTTCAGGCTGATCAAGTGCTTGAGAAGGAGACTTCGGAGCAAACCAAATCGTATCAAGCGTTTACTGCTCTTCAGCTGGTGCTGCAATTTAAGCTGGTTATTCCGATTTGAACTCTATTTACGGAATTGCCTTGGGTTTTGGAGATTATTTGATGTAAACAGCTTGCTTATTTGATTATGTATTTATTGGCTGTGGTTACTCTCCCAATAAATTTTGCATATATTGCTGCATATTTTTCTTATTTACTGTTTAATTTGGATTAGTTTATTTTGACTCGGGTTATGTTTGATTTTGCTGCATATCTTTGAAGTGGATTATGTTATAATCTATAATGATTTTATTTATAATGATGTAAAGGATCACTTCTTTCCTTTGCTTTGCTTCATTGACTTTTTGCCTTCAAATTTTATGTCAATTTCTTCTTCGAATATAACATCAATGCCTGAAGCTTTCTTTGGCTCCTTTTTGTTATTGCGTTTGCTCTGTTTCATTTTCGGTTCTGGAACTTCAATGTTTTCTTCAATGACAATGTTCTTCGGTTCTTCAAATACGATATTTGTGAGTTGAATTGCAGTTTTTGGTTCTTTGGTTTCTTTTTCTTTAAGTTTTTGTTCTTCGAGCAAAAATATCTCTCTTTCAGTGAGTAAATCGTAATTCGTCAGGTCTTCTTATTTATTCTCTTTCACCTCTTTAATTTCTTTAATTTCCTCTTTTGGTTCTTCTTCTTTCTTCATTTGAATTATTTCATCAAACTCAAGTTTAATTGTTGGCGTTGGAATTTCGGCCTTGGTTTCAGTTTGTTGACTCGTTTTCAACTGTTTATGTTTTTTCTTGGATTCTTTCGGTGGTTGAATTTCTTCGTTGAATTCTATCACTGCAGGCTCGTGGAATCCGTTAATAGGTACTGTATCCGGTAATGAGTCGCTCTTATTGTTCCTCATTTTGTTCTTCCTTTGTTTTGGTTTCTCCGGTTCAATTTGGTTCATCACATGAAGAACGTGTTCGTTTGAGCTTGTGTCAACTTGAGCTTCGTAGCTCTGAATGAGTTCTTCCACCATTTCTTGAGCTTGAATTTCGCTTGAAATGTTCTTCGCTGCGTTGGATCCGTTTCTGATAATCGCGTGCACGAGTGGTTTGACTTGAGTGGTGTGCCTGGTTTGAATCTCGTCGATTTGATCCAGTTTCACCTCCTCAACTGGTTCAGAAATGGTTTCCTGGAGTGGTAAGTACTGCACCGAGCTCGATTTCAAGTGTTAGTTCTGTTACGTTTGTGATTTGAACATGTCCTCAACGATTTCGTACGATTCTTCGAAGTAGTCCTCTAATTGATCAGCTGAGAGTGTGGACGAGGTTCCGAGGCTGTTTTTCAGCTCTTTCAGGAATTCGGGCCTCTTTTCCTTAACTTGGTTAATTTTAACGCCCAGTGCGTAGAATTTGTCCTTTTGCGGGCTCATGATTTATTAAATTGCTCTCTTCAAATCCGGTCTGATTGTTTTCAAAGTGACTTATTATTTGAGTTTGTTGAACTTTTCAGAGTTCTTCAAAGTTAATCTTTAATTCTTTTAATTCTCGGCTTTCGTTTTCACTCCACAAGTTTTTAACAATTCCAAATCCGATTCCGATATTTGGTTCCCGTTGAGGATTAAAAGTTGAACGTTGAGTTCTTTCACTCCAAAAATGGAGCAGATCTCGTTCTCCGAGAGGTTCAAAACGGTGAGGGGGAGTTTATTTACACTAATTAGATCTGAAACGCACTAAATTTTACTGTTCGTGAAAGACAAATGTTTTAAGGATAGAGATTGGAGCGGAGACATGTCGCGCAGGGAGGGATTGAATGAAATGTCAAGGGAGGATAAGTTATGATACAAAGAGATATTTGCGGATAAAAGAGAGGCGAAGGACTCGTTCGTTAAGCTTTGTTTTGACAACGAAAGGGTTTAAGGAGCTTAAACTGGCTATAAAATGATAAGAGAGCCAGAGGCGTCAAGGAAGTTTTCCAAATCGTCGTTGCCGAATAATTTTACGGATTTGAGCTGCCTCAGATACGGCAGCTAGTCTTCCTGAATCAAATTGTGCGTGAGATCCAGCGATTGCAGATTAAGAGACAAAGAACTAACCTACTTCAAGAAGTTACAGGATAGCTTGAGATTCTGCACTGAAAGATCGTTCAAACCACGAATTTGGGACAAATTGGAAATGTCACAACCATTCAAAATTAACGTGTCAAGCTATATCCCAATGAGACCGGTGACATCCCTAATTTTAGGATTGAAAGAAGCATCCACCTTTTTCAGGTTCGCATACTACTTTAACTCACTCAAATTTTCAATATTCAAATTTCTTATTATAAGCTCGGTCACATTCAACGGTATTAATTTTGCATTTATACCCTCACTTTCTGGATGAACGTATCTAACCTACATTATAATGGTGAAGTGGTTTTAAATATCAATATGTAACTATATTAAAATGTTTTCGGGATTACCACTTTAATGAAGTCTGTGTTGTTTATCAACCCAAGCATAATCTAATATAAATTATAATGTCAATTATTAATAATATCACTTTTTCATTAATTTATGTTTTATTGACTTTATCGATAGTAAGCTATCTTCAAAATAATGTCTATTTATCTTTAAAAAGAAGACATATTTATTGTTTTCTCTGATCATCAACATTTCCTTTATCTTAAATATATTATAGGTTTGTTAACCCTGTATTCCTGACTAAACTACTTAAAATTTTTGGTTTATCTATTATATATTATTATATTTATTAGTGCAAAAATAGCTGCTGTTAAAATCGTCTATTCATATATATGTAGAAGTATTTTATCTTTGAAGTGAAAAATGTAAAATAATTAGTTATATTATATCGTGAGCTGAGAGTAAGCTAAAATATGCATTTTCGTAAATTAAAAAATTAAAAACAGAAGATTGCAAACAAAGATGAAAATCATTTTAATTAACTGGAAATTCACTAACCACAAGAATTATTAAAATATATATTATTTTTACTTGGCTATGGTAAAATAACTAGTATATATTTATATATTGCGTTTAGATATATTGTTGGATTGTTGCTGTTGAGTGAGTCATGTTATTATTTTTTAAGCATAGCGTAGCATGCTTTAACTAATGTTTAAATTTCGACCATGTTATATACTATAATATTGTAGTTGGACAAGAAAATTTAGTCTCTCAAAGAGAAGATCGCCAAATTGTAAAGTTAATTTGATACAGCGGCGATAGTGATGCGTAAATTCAAGAAACCAAAAAGAAGCATGACGACAAGAAGATCACTTAAAAAACAAACAATGCCGAAGCCCAGTCTGAAAATGAGAAGAAAAAGACTGAAGTAAGTTAGAAAGCTGAACCTACGAAGAATATCGAAGAAAAAGCGCCTGACAAAACGAATCTTAAGGATCAGAAGCAGAAAGAGAAATAGCCTCCAGTCTAAAAGTCACAAGATCAAAAGACCACTAAAATGTCCCAATCGAACGCAAAGTCTCCTCAAAAGGAAACTTAGAAAAAGAAAGAGGATAAATAACCTGTCTTAGAAAAGCCTGTCAAATCATAGCCAAAAGCTGGTCAAAATGAATAAAAAACGATTACTGACGCAAAATAGAAAACCAAAAGCTTAACGAAAGCCTAGAAGAAGAAGCTGCAAATAGAATATCAGAAATAGTTCATCTAACAATAGAGAGCTAAGGAAGATATCAGCGAAGCTAAACCCTAGGAAATAGCTAATCTACCACCGGCAATATACCCCGAAATTAGGAATTTGCAAAATCAAATAAACTAAGAAGGACCCCAGGTACCTAATCAAGTTAATGAAACAATGCATCAATGACAACCAATGCAATGCCAATACAACGGAACAACCTCCCGTGCAAGCCGAAGGAAATAACGAGCCAAGAGAAACTGAGACGCGAGAACCAGTTTCTGGAAATGAAGTTAGCGAATCAGGTAAAACTGGTCCGCTGACGACTCCATGAGGGCCCTGTTGGGTCTTTACTGAGTGGGCATAAATGACGGGTTGGACCCGTTTTGAAAGTGGAAACACTGGTGTGCGAGAGCCTATATTTTGCTTTCGAAAGTCTCAATGAAGTCTGTTTGTGCCGTCGAGGAAGTGAGATATATATATTACGTTTAGATGTATTGTTGGATTGTTGCTGTTGAGTGAGTCATGTTATTAGATTGCTCGTCCTTAGTATCTGCCTCATATCATAAATGAATGATAACGATAAAGTATAAAACAATACTATCATTTCTGAATTGATATAATTTGATGACATCTCAAAAAATTAACACTAAAAATATAGAGTCCTTTATGTACATAGTTACAGAAGTAAAGAACGCATTAAAATGATATTTTCATTTTAAAATGTTCCTGTGAGTGGATGTTTTTGAGATAAATTAATTAATTTGAATCTGGTATAATTTTATATTATAATATTATATACTAATATACTAATAATATTTTATATAATTTTATGACTGTTCTTATGAAATATTATTATTATGATTATTGTTTTTGAGATGTACCAAAAGAGTGAGCCTCATTTCATAAATGAATGAATTATTTATTTCATTAATCAGCGTAAGAGTTCTGACTGCATATGATTTCAATCCTCTTGTTCATAACCTGGATATGTTCGTTTATTTTAAACATGATTTATTCTTTCTGGTGAGTCAATTACTCTTTGAACTTTTATGTTTTGTTCTCGTTTTATATTTTTCTAATTTATTTGTGGGAAGTGTGGACTTTTAGTATTTTGTTGTAGAACTTGAGCTCGTCTGTTGTCGGAACTTTTTGATCATAAGGGTTAAAAATTTTAAAATTCTGTGCATCTTTATTGGTAATTTTGTTACCGCTGAAAGACATGGATTTTAATTAAGTAAAAGGAGATAAAGGAGACACGTCCATAATGCACGCGTCACATGCATAGATAATTTCAAGTTTATATAAGTACTGCAACGGATGCAGATCAACAACTTTCGTCTCATACACATCTAACGTTTTTAAGTTTTTCATAAATTGAACAGGCCATATGTCAGAAACACTTGTTTTAGAGATATTTAATTCTGTTAGTTAAGTACAGAATTTAAGAGGTGCAATATTTTAAATCTATTTATTATCATGTAAACTTAAAATTTACAAATCTACGAAGTTAGAAATGAGTGATATTTCCGTAATATTGTACAATTATAAACGATAATATTCCCAACCTATACGTAAAACTTTCAAACCGAATAGCTGTGGAGGAATAGTACGTAGATCTGTGGTTTCTGTTGAGGGCAAATCTAAACTCTCTAGTTTTGGAGAGTGTTATAATCCAGATATGTCTTTTAGGATATTACCGCTGAGTGATAAATATACTAAATTCGGCAAAGCTAGAGTATAGGAAGTTATCTAATTGACTTGTAAATCTAAATGAGTTAAGTCAAGCAGAGATTAAAGTGCTGAAATATCTTCGATATAGTTACTTCCAAAATTAATCTTCTTCAGGTTTTTGAGCTTGGAAATGCTAGAAATGTCAGATACTATATTATTTTAGAGATTTAGCTCAGTTAGATTAGTGAGGAATGAAACAAGATAGATATATTTTATACCTCGAAATATATATCTATATAGATTATTAAATATGAATTCTTAAGTTTCCTATACGAACTCTTAACTAAAGAAAAGCAAATTTCTATTTGAAGCATTGTCCCACACTTCTGGTGAAATATTCATTTCCAAAAGATCCTTCATTTGCTCTGCATCAAGAATTTCTAGTTTTTGAGAAGCGCCAAAGTGTTTCAGCAAGTCTTTTTTACTTCTGATTATTTGATTAGGTTTCATGTTCCACTGATTGGGAGTGGAAATGTAATATCATTTTTAATTTAAACTGAAAATAAATATATAAATGAAAAAAGGAAGAATTGAACACACAAGATACTTATTAGTAGAAATGTTATAACATAAATTTAAAGTGAAAATTATTATATAATTGTTGGAAACTTCAACAATTATAAATTTCTATTCTAATTTAATTACATGAATAAAAGATAATAATAGCTAATTGATAGACGACCCTTTTCAACAACATGACTCACTCAACAGCAACAATCCAACAATACATCTACACGCAATATATAAATATATACTAGTTATTTTACTATAGCCAAGTAAAAATAATATATATTTTAATAATTCTTCCAGCCATCCCAAAGATAGTTACAAAGATAACTTCCGAGGTCAACAATGTTAGTTCAAGTACCGAACTAGGTTGTCTGAGGAGGCTATTCAGAGTGACAATCCTAGAAGATGAGTTATGATGTTGCGATTAGTTTTGAGGTAACGTTATGTCGCTTCACTAACATTAGTTCTTTGAATATTGACGGAAATTAAGTGAATAACATCTGGCCGTTAAAAAATTTACCCCTCGAGGAGCTGCGCATTTGCAACAACGGATTAGTTGATATTTCAGTCGTTAAATACTTAACGAAACTGAAGAAAATTGACTACGTCTACAACTACATTACAAATATTGATGCACTTTCAAATAGGCACATAGTGGAGATCACCACAAAGACGAGTAAATACTTATGTAATAACCAGTGCTTATATTTAAAAGCTAATCCAAGTAAAGAAGAACTTTATTTTTTCTTAAAACGAGTAATTATGATATTTAAGTAAAACAACCAAATCCGCGAAATAAACGAGAAAAGGAAATCAAAATAAATTATTTTCAACCGCCAAAAAAATGTTGTGGCCGAAAAACTGATAGAAACGCTCCAAAAACAAATATTTTTCACGTCGAATGTTCTGAACCTTTTCCGAAAAATGGAGTGAAGCTGTTTTTAAAACTGGATCTTTTGTTTTCGCTATTTTATTGACTAGTTTAAAAACTAGTTTTTTTTCATGGTTTTAATACTCCAATCTTTATTAATTCTAAACAATCTGTTGACGTCGTACCTTTGATGCCCTCAAAGGTTTAGAACACGGTATAAACGAAAGTTAAGTGAGTGGGATAAATATTATTATAATACTATAATATCCTATTATATACTGTTATAATAAGATAGTTACAAAGATAACTTCCGAGGTCAACAATGTTAGTTCAAGTGCCGAACTAACTTAGGTTGTCTGAGGAGGCTATTCAGAGTGACAATCCTAAAGGATGAGGTATGATGTTGAGATTAGTTTTGATGTAACGTTATGTGTAACTAAGTTTGGATTTGTGGCTTGTCATGATTGCTGAGATGAAGATGGAATGATTAAATGGAGCCTTAGTACTGATGATAAGGTTACAATTAAGTGTGTCATTTTATTACTACTGTTCTATTTCATAGCATCAAGGTTTCTACTATTAAGTAAAAGTAACACTGAACCAGTATAAACGAAAGTTAAGTGAGTACGATAAATAACAATATCATTTATTAAAATTTTATGTTAAACTTCTAATACATATCTATTTATTTGTCACTTCTTCTCCCTTTTCTTGAGTTATTCGAACACAAGTTAATATTCTCTGATTTGCCCTTCCAGGTGTTCAACTGTGAGTTCATATTCATCTTGCATTATTTTTAGGTCCTCATTTTCTTTCATTAAAAGTTCCATTTTGTTCTTCATTTTCTCCTCTTGAATTATTATTTAAAGCTCAGCTGGACTCACAGTTAGTTTGTTTACATCAGCTAATTTTTTATAAAGAAGTGCATTTTCTGCCTTCAAATGAACGTTCATGTCCTCGAGCTCAGCCAGTGACGGTTACTTTGGTGCTTATTTCTGATTTCTTTTGTAATCTGAGTTAATCAGATTCTATAAGTGGTCAATTATCTACTACTAGCGTTTAATTTACTGCTTAAAGTGAATCTACTCGTCCAAATTCGTTTGCAATTACACGGACGTTTACGTTTGCACCTGAGGATGAGAGTTTGAGAAGTAGTTCATGTACGCGGTAGGCTTGAGTGGGCGCGCTGGAGAGGGGAACTCGCGGAGCTCAGCATCCAAAAGCTTTGGTGGTGAGGGCTTGTAATCGGGCTTGGTCACAGAGGTTTCTTAAGTAATTTATTATTTTGGAGAAGATGGGACAGGATTTACAGGAATCTACTTAAAGGGAGATTTTTACACATTAAGCTTTATGTTAGAAGGCTAAGCAGGTTGCACTTCAGGCTGATCAAGTGCTTGAGAAGGAGACTTCGGAGCAAACCAAATCGTATCAAGCGTTTACTGCTCTTCAGCTGGTGCTGCAATTTAAGCTGGTTATTCCGATTTGAACTCTATTTACGGAATTGCCTTGGGTTTTGGAGATTATTTGATGTAAACAGCTTGCTTATTTGATTATGTATTTATTGGCTGTGGTTACTCTCCCAATAAATTTTGCATATATTGCTGCATATTTTTCTTATTTACTGTTTAATTTGGATTAGTTTATTTTGACTCGGGTTATGTTTGATTTTGCTGCATATCTTTGAAGTGGATTATGTTATAATCTATAATGATTTTATTTATAATGATGTAAAGGATCACTTCTTTCCTTTGCTTTGCTTCATTGACTTTTTGCCTTCAAATTTTATGTCAATTTCTTCTTCGAATATAACATCAATGCCTGAAGCTTTCTTTGGCTCCTTTTTGTTATTGCGTTTGCTCTGTTTCATTTTCGGTTCTGGAACTTCAATGTTTTCTTCAATGACAATGTTCTTCGGTTCTTCAAATACGATATTTGTGAGTTGAATTGCAGTTTTTGGTTCTTTGGTTTCTTTTTCTTTAAGTTTTTGTTCTTCGAGCAAAAATATCTCTCTTTCAGTGAGTAAATCGTAATTCGTCAGGTCTTCTTATTTATTCTCTTTCACCTCTTTAATTTCTTTAATTTCCTCTTTTGGTTCTTCTTCTTTCTTCATTTGAATTATTTCATCAAACTCAAGTTTAATTGTTGGCGTT
Source organism: Hexamita inflata (assembly GCA_963988835.1). Lineage (NCBI taxonomy): Eukaryota > Fornicata > Diplomonadida > Hexamitidae > Hexamita > Hexamita inflata. The sequence continues at coordinate 76,707 of CAXDID010000686.1, forward strand.
GGAATTTCGGCCTTGGTTTCAGTTTGTTGACTCGTTTTCAACTGTTTATGTTTTTTCTTGGATTCTTTCGGTGGTTGAATTTCTTCGTTGAATTCTATCACTGCAGGCTCGTGGAATCCGTTAATAGGTACTGTATCCGGTAATGAGTCGCTCTTATTGTTCCTCATTTTGTTCTTCCTTTGTTTTGGTTTCTCCGGTTCAATTTGGTTCATCACATGAAGAACGTGTTCGTTTGAGCTTGTGTCAACTTGAGCTTCGTAGCTCTGAATGAGTTCTTCCACCATTTCTTGAGCTTGAATTTCGCTTGAAATGTTCTTCGCTGCGTTGGATCCGTTTCTGATAATCGCGTGCACGAGTGGTTTGACTTGAGTGGTGTGCCTGGTTTGAATCTCGTCGATTTGATCCAGTTTCACCTCCTCAACTGGTTCAGAAATGGTTTCCTGGAGTGGTAAGTACTGCACCGAGCTCGATTTCAAGTGTTAGTTCTGTTACGTTTGTGATTTGAACATGTCCTCAACGATTTCGTACGATTCTTCGAAGTAGTCCTCTAATTGATCAGCTGAGAGTGTGGACGAGGTTCCGAGGCTGTTTTTCAGCTCTTTCAGGAATTCGGGCCTCTTTTCCTTAACTTGGTTAATTTTAACGCCCAGTGCGTAGAATTTGTCCTTTTGCGGGCTCATGATTTATTAAATTGCTCTCTTCAAATCCGGTCTGATTGTTTTCAAAGTGACTTATTATTTGAGTTTGTTGAACTTTTCAGAGTTCTTCAAAGTTAATCTTTAATTCTTTTAATTCTCGGCTTTCGTTTTCACTCCACAAGTTTTTAACAATTCCAAATCCGATTCCGATATTTGGTTCCCGTTGAGGATTAAAAGTTGAACGTTGAGTTCTTTCACTCCAAAAATGGAGCAGATCTCGTTCTCCGAGAGGTTCAAAACGGTGAGGGGGAGTTTATTTACACTAATTAGATCTGAAACGCACTAAATTTTACTGTTCGTGAAAGACAAATGTTTTAAGGATAGAGATTGGAGCGGAGACATGTCGCGCAGGGAGGGATTGAATGAAATGTCAAGGGAGGATAAGTTATGATACAAAGAGATATTTGCGGATAAAAGAGAGGCGAAGGACTCGTTCGTTAAGCTTTGTTTTGACAACGAAAGGGTTTAAGGAGCTTAAACTGGCTATAAAATGATAAGAGAGCCAGAGGCGTCAAGGAAGTTTTCCAAATCGTCGTTGCCGAATAATTTTACGGATTTGAGCTGCCTCAGATACGGCAGCTAGTCTTCCTGAATCAAATTGTGCGTGAGATCCAGCGATTGCAGATTAAGAGACAAAGAACTAACCTACTTCAAGAAGTTACAGGATAGCTTGAGATTCTGCACTGAAAGATCGTTCAAACCACGAATTTGGGACAAATTGGAAATGTCACAACCATTCAAAATTAACGTGTCAAGCTATATCCCAATGAGACCGGTGACATCCCTAATTTTAGGATTGAAAGAAGCATCCACCTTTTTCAGGTTCGCATACTACTTTAACTCACTCAAATTTTCAATATTCAAATTTCTTATTATAAGCTCGGTCACATTCAACGGTATTAATTTTGCATTTATACCCTCACTTTCTGGATGAACGTATCTAACCTACATTATAATGGTGAAGTGGTTTTAAATATCAATATGTAACTATATTAAAATGTTTTCGGGATTACCACTTTAATGAAGTCTGTGTTGTTTATCAACCCAAGCATAATCTAATATAAATTATAATGTCAATTATTAATAATATCACTTTTTCATTAATTTATGTTTTATTGACTTTATCGATAGTAAGCTATCTTCAAAATAATGTCTATTTATCTTTAAAAAGAAGACATATTTATTGTTTTCTCTGATCATCAACATTTCCTTTATCTTAAATATATTATAGGTTTGTTAACCCTGTATTCCTGACTAAACTACTTAAAATTTTTGGTTTATCTATTATATATTATTATATTTATTAGTGCAAAAATAGCTGCTGTTAAAATCGTCTATTCAGAAATGATATCATATTCTTATAATTTATCTATCAATATTATTAACAATTACAGTTGATACAATCATCTTAAATCCATTTAACATAATAATATTAATTGAATATTTAATAAGAAATATATAAGAAAGAATGTATAAGAAAAAGAACTCCTATCAGTTTACATTAAATTTATTTCATGTCACTCAATATACTATGAAGATACTATGAAAAACCAAACATAATTTCTGATTTTCGTGCAATTCATTATAATTAATTTAACATTTTCACTTCTAACATATGCAGTTCTAGCATGTTAACATTTAACCATAAAAATAAATTATGTTAGATGTGCCACTGGAAAACCCCAACGTTTAAAATGTCAGTTATATATAAAATGATATTTAACAATAGAAGGAAAAGGATGAATATAATTATATCACACAGCTGTAATTGATGATGAACTCACTATTAACAAAAACGAGATCAAAAATCTCAATTTCATTGATACCTTGAATATTAAAATACTTGAGTTTTGCTCTGGTGTAGTACCAGAGTTCACTAGTAAAACGATAAAAGAACTAAAAATAGACAATTTTTATAAAATTGAAAATTTCAAAAATATATTTCTTGAAAATTTAGAGATTCTTAAAATATCTCGTTGTTAAAATTTAATAGACTGCTAATATCTAACCCAAGTTAAGATACTGGAACTGTGTGAAGTAATTGAGATAAATCAGTTATTTACAAACAAAATATGCAACAATATCCAAGAGCTTACAATAAAAGGTGGAAACGTGACTAACTTAGATACTTTACAAATTGAAAACGTTAAGATACTGCGGTTAATTAATCCTTATGCTAATATTCAAACACTCAATATATAGAATATTACAACATATAAATATTTGAGAGAATTACACTTATAAGGGTACGATGATATAGATACAACTCATTTGTAATGTCTTAATAATCTAAATATTGTACAATTAGAAAAATGTAACAACATCACTATAAACTTCAACAGTGAAAATATTAGGGAATTAATGTTAAATATTTGCAAATTGAAAAGCTTAGAATCGTTTTAGCTTCCAAATTTATAAAATTTAGGAATAACAGATTTTAGCTCAGTGAATCTGGACAACATTAACTAATTTAAGAATTTGAAAGAGCTGGATTTATAAGATAATAAAGAAATAAACTTATGCCAGCTCTAAGATTTGCAATTTTAAATTACATCCCTTAATTTAAGCAGGTGCAAATTTATAATATGTGATATGTCAATGGATCAGGTTGATGTTTAAAAAGACTAGTATATTTATCAACTTAAATTCTTTGTATACTGTGGTGTCCGAGCCAACTTTGATTTTAACAAATGTTTATGTAATAATTGCGCTTGAAAATTAAATCACTGTATTTATGCTAATTATAACATATTCAATTAATTCTGCGGTTCATTTCTTTTTCACTTCATCCTTCAAATGACGAAGCACACACGAAGCCGACGGATCACAATACAAGAGCGTCGCATAATGATGAGAATGTGAGAAACAGAATCACAAACTGTTGCAACCAAGAAATACATTGCTTGTTGCCTTCAATGTAGTCTCCAAACTGTTTATTCCATTTTTAAGCACTTTGAAGTTACAGGCAAGCTAGAAGCTTCTCATGCCGATAATAGTGTCAGAAAATTTGACTAAGCTGAGATTTACGCGTTGTTAAATATCGCCAGAGCCATAGATTCGAAACTCGACGAATCATAGCTGAAAAATACTAAGCCCTTCGTGGAATTTCCATGTCTCTAACAACGGTATCTCGTCTCCTGGCCAAATTCAGTTTAAGCTTCTATGTTGCTAAGATAAAGCCAAAACTTACCGAAAAGCATAAATTGGAAAGTTTGAACTTTGCTCGAATGAACCTGAAACAACCAATTGAATATTGGAGAACTTTTTAGTATACCGATGAGTATCGCTCAAAATGCTATGCAAATCGAGCGAGTAGAGTGCTCAAAACACCTAAAGACGAGTGGAATCCGAAGTATTTTCTCGAAGTGTAAAATATGGACTGTTTTCGTGCATGATCTATAGTACGATTAGCTATAGATATAAGGGTCCATTATGGTTTATGCCGTGCGGTACGACCATGAATTCAATTGTCAATTCTTAAGTTCTCAGACAAGTTACACTTCCATCACTTAATAGCATAACTTGAAGTTGCAACAAGATAACGCCCCGACACATTTTAGTAAGTATATGAAAAACTTTTATACTGCTAACAACATTGAGCTCTATCGCTTTCCAGTAATGAGTCCAGACTTAAATCCACTTTTTCACTGCTGGAATCCACTGAAGTCAAACATTTCCCCTGAAGAATGTACCACATATGACTTATTAAATGAAGAAGTAAAGAGGGCGTTGGAGTAAATCTCGTTAGATATCATCAATCATTTGATTGACTCTATGCCCAAAAGGTTAGAAGAAGTAATAAAATAGAAAGGAGACGCTACTAAACATTGAGTTAATATATAGTTAAAATTAATACAAAAAATAGTTTTGAAATAGTTAGTATTTTTTGAAATCAAAGTTGGCTTGGCGACCACAGTAACTTGAAAAACTATATTTGAGAAGTTGTAAATTAAATAATATTAACACATTAAGTTTCCTCCATAATTTGAAAGAATTGGATCTATCGTATAATAAAATTACTGATTTAACACCTCTTTAAAACCTAGTACAGCTAAAAATGTTAATATTAGAAAATTGTAATCTTACCAACATTAATTTTCTTAATTCACTGGTGAATTTAGAAGAACTAAATCTCTCCAACAAAAGGAATTCGATAGTTGACTAATAAGAAACTTATTCTTTTGATACGGTACCATTAAAATACTTGGTAAAACTAAAGATTCTGTATTTAAACAAATGTAGGAAGTTAAATTGTTTAAATACGAATTAAGGGGGATTTGAAGAACTTTAATATTTAAATAGCTTAACTAAGTTGGATCTGAGCTAATGCGAATTGATTAAAGTTGATGTATTGAAATCTTTAACTAACCTCAAAATATTGAAACTAAATGAAAATCGAAAAATTGATATAACTCCAATTCAATACTTAACTCAGCTCAGAACATTGGACTTAGACTCATGTGGATTGCACTCGGTGGAAGCTCTAATACCACTAAGAAACTTAAAAAACTTGTATTTATCATTTAATAGGATTAGGGTTACCGGGCGGGCGTAAAATTACCGACCGGTAGACCTCATACCGGCCGGTAAAAAAATATCTTGCTCGGCCGGTAGAAATCTATCGACCGGTAACTTTTCCACTCCACATCAAATACATTAGAAGAAAGAAGCTCAATTTTTGGACTTTCGGTTTGGCTTCATTTGTATTAGACAAAATATTTTTATTTTCGATCGGATTTATAGCAAATCCTTCAATTATTATATAAAATGCATTATTTATATATGTCTATAGTAGAAGATGAAGAATTCTACTAAATTACTAAATAATAGATATTTATTGAAATATTTGAAGAAAAGACGCATTATTACTAAACTTTAGTGTATTACTAAAATTATTTTATGAAAATATTGTAACAACAAAGTACTAAATTGGAAAATAATGGCTTAACATAGAAAATTAAAAGTTATTACGTTTACAGTAATATTAAAAATTACAGCAAGAGGTTATAACATATAGAAAAAGAGTAATTAATCATTCTCACCGCAAAATAAAAATATTAAATCAAAAATACTTTAATAATGTTCACTGCGTTTATATATTGATGAACAAATTAATTATAATTGCATTTAAATGCATAAGTTTCCTGATTAGCAATAATTCGTTGATAAGTTCCAGATTACTAAATAATTACCATTGTTGTTAAGTTATATAACAAATTACTTTGCATGAGTATTTTATTATGTGTATGAGTGATAATGATCATAATTATTACTGTTTTAATACTTGATATAGAAAGATATAACGTCTTAACCTTTTATATGGTGTGGAAACATTTGAATTGCAAAATATTATATATTAAAATTGCAATATATTCAATAATTTAAAACAAATTTGTCATGTGTAATTGTATAAAATTGATGTGTATTGTTGTTATTTTTACAAAATAATAATGAAATGTATTTTTCTTTAAAATAGATGGTACTCGGCCGGTAAGTTTCTACCGTCCGATAGAAAAAATGTACCGGCCGGTATGAGGTCTACCGGTCGGTAATTTCACGCCCGCCCGGTAACCCTATTGTATACATTTAACCTTTAAAATAGTTGAAACTATTAGTTGAACTGTCAATTTTAGGTGGTAGAGCTATTGATTTAGATTCTTACTAGAGGTTGTGTTCGAAAATCAAACAGTGTCCACTATATGTGTTTCGTCCACTAAGTGTGCCAAAATGACGTTTTTGGCTTTTCTATGTTTTGACACTATATCATATCTATTTAATATATTATGAAGTTCTGCGAATTATATGAACCCACTCCGCAACTATGAATTAGTTAAGAAATAAAAGCTAAAACATAGAATGATAAATAAAATGATAAAATTATATTAATGTTTATCAAATACGTAAAGCTTACTTATTTTATCAGTAAACTTTTTATTTAAAGACAATAATCATTACTATTACTTTAAGTTGAAATTTTTAAATTTTGGAAGGTTTGCATTAAATGTAGTGCACAAAAGTAAATATTTTGTTAACGCTACGTTCAGAATATCACAAAGCTGTTATAGTTTAAGTAATTATTTCATGAAATACAAATTTGTTAAATTTCAGCAACTTACGTCTATAGACTAGTACTTTGATAATTATAAGAAAAATTACAATATTTTAACTAGTAAAATTCTGGCTATCGGGTATATGTTAACAAAATTGGTTTTTATTTTTCAGATTTTAAGATATTTGACGAACAAATGAAACGTATGCGCTCTGGTGTTAGCTTATAACAGTTACATTATATAAAACGATGGAAAAGCAGTTTGTACTCTTAAAGATTATAACGCAATTTTTCAAATCCTTATTCTTCATAAATCATCCTGTTTCGTTCTTGTTGAAAACAATGGTAATATGTTAATTTATTGTGTTATATACAGTGAATTAAAAGATTTGTGTTATTATAACTGCAATTATTTTAATAAACAATAGATTTTGGATTAAGTGTAGATCAAGTTCGGGTTTACGATAAGTGAGATTCTACAATTATAAATAAAGTGGTTCTAAAAATGTAAAACGATCAGGTCACACCCTAATAAATATAAAATGGAATAAAAATATTTTGACACCTTTTCACTTCGGTCACTTAGTGGACGAAACACATATAGTGGACACTGTTTGATTTTCGAACACAACCTCTACTTTTCAAAGTTCTTTGATTTTGATTCGTTCTTTGGTAAATAAATAACACCAAAAACAGAAGAAATACAATAGGCTAATTTATCCAGAGATATTAATTCTCCAGTTACTTAGCTTAATAACCTGTACAAAAAACGATTAGTTTTGTAGAACGCTATTTCTGTTTGGAAAAGTGCTATAAATAGTATTCATAATCAGTAAGTTACAAATTTTGTATAAGTTACAAATAAAGTTGTAAAGTTATTTACATAGCATAATGGAGACTATTAGTGACTTAATTACTTAGCTTTGCTGATGAAAACATATAAAATATATATTTAATTCATTTACAAGTTATTGTCATTCTGAGCTTCCTCAAACATCTGAAGTTAGTACAACAACTTGAACTAACATTATTTACATCATGAAGACCATACGGACTTCTTCCTGTATTTCATTTTAAGAAAAATAATTGTATTTCTTATTTACAAATTATTAATAAAGAATAGAGTTTGTATATTGAATGATGTTAGAATATAGAAAGAAGACATCACTCCGTAAATTACGTCTATACTGGCCACCCTTTTTCTCTGATCATTTCCTTTCTTTTCTAAACCAATGATCAATAAGAAAACATGTGTAACTAAGCTTGGATAATCCAAGCCTTGGATTTGTGGATTGTCATGATTTATGAGATGATGATGGAATGATTAACTAGAGCCTTAGTACCGATGATAAGGTTACAGTTAAGTGAGTCATTTTATATACATTGTATATTGATTACTTATTTTGTATCTGATCTAATTACATTTATTAATTTGTGTTATTGCTGTATTATTATTGTTTTAACGATAAATGGTGTTGTATATTTTAGGCAATCTTCTTGAACCTGTTAAAATCTGGAATACCTATACCTAAATACTACACTTTGTTTATGTATTGGTAAAATGCTAATTAAGCTATTATTATAGAATTTGTTCACCTATACTTCACTCCAAAATCAATGTTTTCGTTTATTCTGTATGTCTCAGTTTAAACGTGTGCTGTCCCAGGCTATCCCAGAATTGTCAAATCCTCTGATAACGGTTAGTCTCTGGTTTATAATCAAGTAGGTGCGACTAAGTTCATTCAGTGCGGTTTCAAGAACGTTCTGCTGTACGCGTAAATGATAAACCTCCCTGATATGCACTTCTCACTGAACCTGGGCGTGACCTCAATCGACTTCGAGATAAAGGACATCCACTTCAAAGATCTGACCGTTAAAGACGTTCAGGTTGACTTCAGCGGTCAGGACGTGACCTCGGCCGGAATCACCGGGTGCACTGTCGTTCTCACCATTCAGTGGAGCTTCAAACAGTAAACTTACCCCTACATTCAAGACAACGGTGAGGGAACAATTCTGATTAAGAACGTTGAACTAAAAGTTCAAGTTGGTTCAGACTGCGATTATGAGCACTGCCCAGGTCACTACAAGATCTTCTTACAGCGCGCTGATTTGCAATTTGAACAATTAGCGTTGCAATTATCTGGTGGGAGCTCGTGGATTTACTAATCACTCATAGATCTGGTCATTGAGAGCATTCAGGGCACACTAGCTGAAACACTATCAGCCGTAATCCTGAATTAAGCTGTAAAAGTCATGAACGACGTCATGAACGCGGATGGGTACAACTACACATACGTTCACAAAGAAGAAGTGGTAAAAGACGAAAGAGTCACCAACAAATGGGGATCCGGATTCAGATACTTCAGCATTGACACATCCGGGTACACATACGCAAAGGAAAACCTGCTAGATGAATACGTAACACCAGACATGCTCAGACCCACCACGAGAAACAAATTCAACGAAGAAATCACGTTCATTCTTCAAGAAGCAACCTTTAACAACGTTTTCTACATATTCCACAAATACTTTGACACATACTCAACGGAATAATTCAAAGTTACAAAGACCCCAAAGATAAAATTGGTTAACACTGGAGTTTTACTTGACGTTCAAGTGTAAGTTGCTGAAACACAAGAAACTGTTGATATTTAACTATTCGGCGAGTTGGCCTGGAAATCTGTAACAACTCACAATAATATTTCAAAGTAGAACATGACTCAAGTATACTTCAATTTCTAAAATTATCAAGGAACCCACTAAGTCATAGACTCTGTAATTAAACACATCAATGAAGTTCAAGACTACGCGGCATACCAGGTATTTTCACCACTCATGAACGTAGAAACGTTCCACGCTGTGGTCGATGTTGATGAAAAGGCTATCAGATTATTCGGGTTGAACGCTGAAAAATGTCCAAGTGTTGTGTGAAAATTCATTATGATTTAGAGGTGTTTTAATACTATTTTTTAAAATAAATTAGTAATTATATAAATAATATTTCAATATATAAGACATAATATCATATCTATTAAAATCCAAGTTGTGATTTTGAATGGTTATAACAATAATAGTAAAATTTGAGTAAATTTACAATACTTTATTCCACCTCAAATATGTTTAATATTGCGCAGGATTAACACTATTTATTAGTCATGAACTGGACAGAGAACATTGATTCGACTTCATTCAATTCGTATCATTGTTATTAATTTTATTCAGAAATTCATATTAATGGTGTCTAGAATGGCTATTCTTTGTTCAATGATTACTCAATTCTATCGAAAACAAAAACCCTACGATTTGCGCGGTGTCTCTTAGATCTTAGCAAAATATAAGGCGAATTTGACAGTATGACACTTGAATAGTGTGAGTGCATCAACGAGTTTGTTAATTGCAAAAATGTGAATCTCACAGTGATTGATTCTCTAATTTCAGTGGAATAAATTTAAAGTTTACAAGTGCGAACACATTTGCACATAGTTGGCTCAAATATTGACTACCAAAAGTTACATATATTGAACCCACTAACGATTAATCTTACATTGAAATAAAGTGATTAAGAGATAAATTTATCTCTTTTAAACTGGAATTTTGCATCTATTACGTTTCGACAATGCTAAATTATATAAACGTCTTTATATATTAAAGCTAAATCTATTTATATTAATGACTGTGTATATAGCACTGAAAGTTTAGAGAGTCTTGACTGCGAAACTTTGAGCATATTTGCTTGCAGGGATAAATAATTAATCCAGCTACCCTTGAAAAGTAAAGCAATCCAAAAGATAGCGGAGCTGAGAGGATGTATTTTGGATCTTTCTGGAGTTGCTGACAACTGGACCGAGCTGGAATGCTATGACTGTTTATTGCAAAAAACAAATTAAATAAACATTTAACAACATGGAAGTAAATAAGCTAAATTATAATTAAAATTCTGTAAACTTTCAGATTTAAACTAACTAGCAGGAAGGTGGCACTCTATCTGGTTGGATGACTGCAAACTTTTGGATCACTAACAGCTAGACTAAAAAATATATTCTAAAAGTATTCTTTTGAATAGTGTAAACATTTAGGATTTCTCTTGTTTCCAAACTCCATAATTTTAAATATCTAACTGTACTGTGAAATAGTTTCCACAATATATTTCGGATTTTGTTTCAGATTAAGATAGTGAGTAAAAATTAATCATAAAGAACTGTATTTTATTTAAATTCAGTGTATTAAACTTTCCTATCAATAGTATATCGTTTAGAGGACTTAAACATTACGAATACAAATTGTTATACGATAGATACACTAAATCAAGCCATATCAATGAACGCAAGAAGTTGAATCTTGACAAGAGAATTAAATAGGAACAAAAACGAGTCCAAATTAAATAAACGTTCGTTCAAAATATTTCAATTTCAACCTAAAATATTTTTGATCACATTTTCTAATTGCATTGCAGTTCGGAGTGAATTAACAAATATGTTATAATTCATTTTTAATATATTTTACATCTTTTATCAAGCGAAAACACTAGAATTTAGTATTAATTTAAAGTATCTATTAAACTTTCTGACCAGACTACTTTAAATTTACATGTTCAAGCTTTTATTATAAAACTTAGAGAATCTCAAAGATATAAAAATAATATTAAATAATCTAACAATAGAGAACTAAATAAGATATCAACGAAGCTAAACCCTGGAAATAGCTAATCCACCACAGAATACCACATACAGTATATTGCAAAAACAAATATACTATAAAGGAACCTAGGAACCTAATCAAGTTAATGAAAAAATATATAGATATTTATTAGATATTTAATCATATCAAGCTAAATATTAATATTGTTAAAGTTTCAAAATATATACTGGCTACTGTTATTAGATGAATTAAATAAGAAATTTCTCTATTTGAAGTGGAGGAATTGAGTTGAAGTGACATAAAAGTTCATAGTATATGTCTAGGCCTTAATATGAATTATAATTATTTTACGAGGCTAATCACTTTCTATAAATACCGTCTACTTTTAACTGAAACTAGAATTATTATGAGCTTGTTTTGCATTTAATAAGAAAATATAATGTGATTCTAGTACAATTTCACAACTTCCTCGAGACAGCACAAACAGACTTCATTGAGACTTTCGAAAACAATATATATATATATATATATAATTAAATAATAATATTAGTTTATTATCATCACTTTTGTTCATCCAATAAATATTTTTTGAAATTATCATGCTTTTCAATACAAGAAAAATCTTTTATGTAATTTTTTCTTAAATCAAGTTTAATAAGATTAAGTTTAGATAGCGGTTCAACATTATGGATTTTGTTATTTCCTAAACTGAGAATACTGAGATTTCTTAAATTATTTAATACTTCTATGTTAGATATTTCATTTTCCTCTAAATTTAGTTCAGTAAGATTTTTAAACCAAGCCAAAACATCTATGTTTGAAATTTTGTTATTAGACACAATTAGACCTGATAGATTGGTCAATCCTTCGAACTAATATATATCTGCCAGTATATTGTTTGATAAATCGAGCTTTTCGAGCTATTTCCAATTTTATATTCCTTCACAGTTTTATAATTCGCATTTATTAGCATACAAAAATTTTAAACCAGGATTTTAAACAAAATTTATGTTTTTACAATTTTCAAGTTTGAGGTATTCAATTTTTAATTACTCTAAAAAGCCCAGTTCCTTTAACAATTTTCCATGAAAAGTTCGTCTGCCTAGTGTAATGTATTGAAGGACATTATTCGATAGTAATTTTTGCTGGATATATTAATTAAATTTTTTACATTTCGTCTTAGGCTTTATCCTAATAACGGTAAAACATTTAAATAGAATCTTAAGTAAATGTGTATTAAGATAATTAATTTTCCGTCTAAATTAGTACTTATCAATTTGGATTTATCTTCATTAGATAAATTATATACTGAAATTTTGTAGAGTAAATCAAAATATTATTGTTCATTTTATTCAAAGATTTCGATCATCGTGCGGTTATAAGTATCCATAATAGCATTTTTATAAGCTTCATCGGCATTTGGGATGTTATCAACCTAAGTTAAATCTTCAGAAATAGATAAATCCGCGTTTAATTTGATAGCTCCATAAAATTCAATTGGAATAATTCTTAATTTCTCAGCAATAATACAAGCGCGCCTAAAAACTTTGGTTTCGCCATCAGTATTTCCATTGAACTCACCTCCTTAACACCATTATCCTTCATTAAAATATTCGACCTTGTATTTCGTCACCCAACATTCACAGTAATAGGAACATCCCTTTGTAATAATTAACCCTACAAGAACTTGTTTGTGGAAGTCAAATTCAATGAATTATCCTGTTATTTTATCTGAGTTAAGTGGGACCCAACACTTACCAATTTCATTTTTTCCGTCAAAACCTAAATAGGAACTACTGACGTCAAAATGCGTGTTAATACAATTTGAAACAGTTCTAGTCACATATTTAAGCTCTTCGCTAAGTTAAAATGCTTTACGAGAACTATTTACTTCAGAAACTAGTTCTGCCATTAATTGAAGTGGGTAATGATATATTAAAATTAGTTGAGATTCCTGGTTACAATAATTATTTTGTCTAACTTTAAATACGTTATTAAATCTTTCATTAAATCTTTCAGAAGTTTCATTAAATTTAAAGGAATATGTTATATATATCTCACTTCCTCGAGACGGCACAAACAGACTTCATTGAGACTTTCGAAAGCGAAACATAAGCTCTCGCACGCCAGTGTTTCCACTTTCAAATATATATATAAATATATATATATATATATATATATATATATATATATATATATATATATATATAAAAGTAAAAATGTGAATTAGTATGTGGTATATGATTATATTCTCCTATAATTCACTATATATATATATATATATATATATATATATATATATATATATATATAATATATATATATATATATATATATATATATATATTTGAAAGAACTCCGAGTTAATTTCGAGACAATTTATGAAGAGATTGGCTTCATGATAAGTACCTCTCAAACACACCGAGCCGAGCTTATGTATAGAAAGAAAGTAGTCCAACGGGGCGAAAAACATAGCGAGATCGATGTAGAGAAACCCAGTGCTAACCGCTTTGCCTCCCTAGCGGACAGTGATGTTTAATTCAAACACACTGATAGCTACGGGAAAATCTTTGATTACCTTCACGAAAGAGGAATGATGAAGGTAGCCACACAATCTCCAATCAAAGAAGTGCCCGCAAAGCCAAGACAGAAAAACTTTGAAAAAGCCCACAAAACAAAGATTAAAAAGAAGTCGACGCAAACAGCAGAAAAAGGCAACGATAAACTGGAGGACACGTCCACAAAGAAAAAACCTGACAAACCCACCCAGACCAAAGTAATCCCCAACGCGAAAGGCAATGACAAGAAAATTTAGTCTCTCAAAGAGAAGATCGCCAAATTGTAAAGAGAATTGTAAAGTTAATTTGATACAGCGGCGGCAGTGATGCGTAAATTCAAAGAAACCAAAAAGAAGCATGACGACAAGAAGATCACTTAAAAGACAAACAATGCCGAAGCCCAGCCTGAAAACGAGAAGAAAAAGACTGAAGTAAGTTAGAAAGCTGAACCTACGAAGAATATCGAAGAAAAAGCGCCTGACAAAACGAAGCTTAAGGACGCTCAGAAGCAGAAAGAGAAATAGGCCCCAGTCTAAAAGTCACAAGATCAAAAGACCACTAAAATGCCCTGTATTTCTTCTTTACTTCCGATTAAATGATTAGGTAAATCTACTGTTTATATTTTTTTGGAAGAACCAACATGATTTGGTTTCATTGATTGGGAGTGGAAATGTTATAACATTAAATTTGAAGTGAAAATAAATATATAATTGTTTAACAATATTTTTGGACAACGAAGATAACATGACTACTCAACAGCAACAATCCAACAATACATTCAAACGCAATATATTCCCCCCAGTCTAAAAGTCACAAGATCAAAAGACCACTAAAATGCCCCAATCGAACGCAAAGTCTCCTCAAAAGGAAACTTAGAAAAAGAAAGAGGATAAATAACCTGTCTTAGAAAAGCCTGTCAAATCATAGCCAAAAGCTGGTCAAAATGAATAAAAAACGATTACTGACGCAAAATAGAAAACCAAAAGCTTAACGAAAGCCTAGAAGAAGAAGCTGCAAATAGAATATCAGAAATAGTTTATCTAACAATAGAGAGCTAAGGAAGATATCAGCGAAGCTAAACCCTAGGAAAAAGTTAATCTACCACCGGCAATACTGTGGTCGCCAAGCCAACTTTGATTTCAAAAAATACTAACTATTTCAAAACTATTTTTTGTATTAATTTTAACTATATATTAACTCAATGTTTAGTAGCGTCTCCTTTCTATTTTATTACTTCTTCTAGCCTTTTGGGCATAGAGTCAATCAAATGATTGATGATATCTAACGAGATTTACTCCAACGCCCTCTTTACTTCTTCATTTAATAAGTCATATGTGGTACATTCTTCAGGGGAAATGTTTGACTTCAGTGGATTCCAGCAGTGAAAAAGTGGATTTAAGTCTGGACTCATTACTGGAAAGCGATAGAGCTCAATGTTGTTAGCAGTATAAAAGTTTTTCATATACTTACTAAAATGTGTCGGGGCGTTATCTTGTTGCAACTTCAAGTTATGCTATTAAGTGATGGAAGTGTAACTTGTCTGAGAACTTAAGAATTGACAATTGAATTCATGGTCGTACCGCACGGCATAAACCATAATGGACCCTTATATCTATAGCTAATCGTACTATAGATCATGCACGAAAACAGTCCATATTTTACACTTCGAGAAAATACTTCGGATTCCACTCGTCTTTAGGTGTTCTGAGCACTCTACTCGCTCGATTTGCATAGCATTTTGAGCGATACTCATCGGTATACTAAAAAGTTCTCAATATTCAATTGGTTGTTTCAGGTTCATTCGAGCAAAGTTCAAACTTTCCAATTTATGCTTTTCGGTAAGTTTTGGCTTTATCTTAGCAACATAGAAGCTTAAACTGAATTTGGCCAGGAGACGAGATACCGTTGTTAGAGACATGGAAATTCCACGAAGGGCTTAGTATTTTTCAGCTATGATTCGTCGAGTTTCGAATCTATGGCTCTGGCGATATTTAACAACGCGAAAATCTCAGCTTAGTCAAATTTTCTGACACTATTATCGGCATGAGAAGCTTCTAGCTTACCTGTAACTTCAAAGTGCTTAAAAATGGAATAAACAGTTTGGAGACTACATTGAAGGCAACAAGCAATGTATTTCTTGGTTGCAACAGTTTGTGATTCTGTTTCTCACATTCTCATCATTATGCGACGCTCTTGTATTGTGATCCGTCGGCTTCGTGTGTGCTTCGTCATTTGAAGGATGAAGTGAAAAAGAAATGAACCGCAGAATTAATTGAATATGTTATAATTAGCATAAATACAGTGATTTAATTTTCAAGCGCAATTATTACATAAACATTTGTTAAAATCAAAGTTGGCTCGGACACCACAGTATACCCCGAAATTAGGAATTTGCAAAATCAAATAAACTAAGAAGGACCCCAGGTACCTAATCAAGTTAACGCATCAAAGGCAACCACCACCAAGCAATGCCAATACAACGGAACAACCTCCCGTGCAAGCCGAAGGAAATAACGAGCAAAGAGAAACTGAGACGCGAGAACCAGTTTCTGGAAATTAAGTTAGCGAATCAGGTAAAACTGGTTCGCTGACGACTCCGTGAGAGCCCTGTTGGGTCCTTACTGAGTGGGCGTAAATGACGGGTTGAGCCCGTTTTGAAAGTGGAAACACTGGCGTGAGAGAGCTTATGTTTCGCTTTCGAAAGTCTCAATGAAGTCTGTTTGTGCCGTCTCGAGGAAGTGAGATATATATAACATATTCCTTTAAATTTAATGAAACTTCTGAAAGATTTAATGAAAGATTTAATAACGTATTTAAAGTTAGACAATATATATATATATATACTCATCGAAACCAGCTATTCGTCTCATTTTCAAATTATTTAATTTTAATAATTTAATAATTTAAAAAATCAATAAATGAATTTTACTTTATAAAAATATCCAACTCACTTTACTGTCGTTTGTACTAGTTCAATCTTCTGTATTTTGAACTGTAAGTCCACGCGAATGATCAATAGTTTACACCTATGTAGGCGCACCTTTGTAACGTTGATGACCTGCCCTTGGCCATACAGATCCTTGACAGCGGCTCAGCACTTTGAACCGGTTTTACCTTCCGCAACCGATTTAGCCGAGCCGTATCTCAGTAAGATGAATGCTGCGACGAACGAGAAGCACAACCGAATCAATCATCGATAACACGAAACAAAGCCAGTATTCCAGCAATGCGTCTTCAGCTCTAACGCCAGACGTCGAGATTTACCGTTTACTTTATAAAATAATACTTTATTGATAATAATTCTATAATTATTTTAAACTATCATTCAAAATTATTACTTTAAAATATTAATGATTGTATTTGTTAAGTCAATTTTCCAAGTAACTGAGCGTTGAAATATCGTATTTACTTGTTATGATACTCTAAGCTCTTAATTTAACCTTGTTATAACATATTTAACTTATTAACTTATTGTTTTCTATTGTTATATTACTAATAGTCTTCATTCAATTTAGAGTCTATTATAATAGATTTAAGTTTTTAATATTTTGAAAGAGAGAACTTCAGTAATGTTGTGTTAAATAATGAAAGTAATTTAACCTAACTATTTACACTAGTGCTATTGATACTTGAATTTAATATTACAATATTTTAAGAACGTGGAAACTTAGTTATTTCTTCAATGTCTCGAAGTACAATTGTAGTAGAGATAAAATTAAACAAGTCTTAAATAGGGCAATTTACCAAAGATATGTTTTTGGCTTTGATGTAACTTGATGATTAATGATTTATAAATTTGCATTTGAAAAACGATAGTTTGCACCATGTTTTCTTTTCGTTCAATGTTTTTAAATCGACCAAACAATCGGAAAGACTTAATTGTGTTACTGAACACATTTTCAAAGGAGACAAATCAATATTTTACTAGGCTGAAATGGCTAAATGGAGTATTCTACTTTATAAGTTACAAAAAGCTGACAGATCTAGTTATTATATAAATAGTTGATCATACGATATTGAAAATACTGTTTTAGAAAATTTTTCTGTTTTAGTTGTAAAATTACTTTATATTATAGAATTATGAGTTCGTATTTCTGTCCAATTATCGTCTAAATCATTCAAATTACAAATAATATTTGTCAGATTAAGATTGGCTTTTTTAGCATTGTGATGAAGCGCAAACACATCGGATTTCATAGTATGATTTACTTATAGAAAATCGCAACTTATATTTGATATGTCACAATCACGAATAGAACAATTGCATATATCAAAGTCTTTCACGTGAAATATTTATTATTGAGGTTTACCATACAATACACATTACTATAGCAGCAATTTATTATATAGTCCAGATATAGAGTTTAATTACACATCTCGATTTATAATATTTAAACTTTTTGTTATTGTTTTGATTTTGTTAATGTTATAGTAATCAAAATCAGTTGTTGTTCCAATACATACATCAGCATGGTCGAAACTTACATCTTCTAACTGTTTTATGGTAACATCGCTAAAATTTAGACTAATATTCTTAATTTAACAATTTTAATTAAAAGACCCGATTAATTTGCACTTTGTAAATGATAAATTACACCATTATCCAATTATTTCATCTAAATTCACAAAGCAGTTATTAATATGAACATTCTCTGATTTATTTAAAATTTCATAAGGAACATGTTACATATTGATTCCGTCAATATCTATTTCCACATATGATTCTTTAAGTTCTTATGATGTTACATATTTTAAGTAGTCCTTTTCCTACCATTTAATATTTAGTAGTTCAGCATTTGTTGTTATAATAAAGGACGTTTTGGAGTGTTTTTTGAATTAATTTTAGAGATAACCATATATTTATGTTTTCGTTTCAATAAAATCTCACAATGTATACAAAATGAATACATGTAGTTAAGCCTTCAAATAAAAGGCGAGAAAACTCGTCTCGAGAGTCCCTACATGACATGTGTTATCTGTGTTCAACACAATCCCACATTTTAGATATATACTGTGGTGTCCGAGCCAACTTTGATTTTAACAAATGTTTATGTAATAATTGCGCTTGAAAATTAAATCACTGTATTTATGCTAATTATAACATATTCAATTAATTCTGCGGTTCATTTCTTTTTCACTTCATCCTTCAAATGACGAAGCACACACGAAGCCGACGGATCACAATACAAGAGCGTCGCATAATGATGAGAATGTGAGAAACAGAATCACAAACTGTTGCAACCAAGAAATACATTGCTTGTTGCCTTCAATGTAGTCTCCAAACTGTTTATTCCATTTTTAAGCACTTTGAAGTTACAGGCAAGCTAGAAGCTTCTCATGCCGATAATAGTGTCAGAAAATTTGACTAAGCTGAGATTTTCGCGTTGTTAAATATCGCCAGAGCCATAGATTCGAAACTCGACGAATCATAGCTGAAAAATACTAAGCCCTTCGTGGAATTTCCATGTCTCTAACAACGGTATCTCGTCTCCTGGCCAAATTCAGTTTAAGCTTCTATGTTGCTAAGATAAAGCCAAAACTTACCGAAAAGCATAAATTGGAAAGTTTGAACTTTGCTCGAATGAACCTGAAACAACCAATTGAATATTGGAGAACTTTTTAGTATACCGATGAGTATCGCTCAAAATGCTATGCAAATCGAGCGAGTAGAGTGCTCAGAACACCTAAAGACGAGTGGAATCCGAAGTATTTTCTCGAAGTGTAAAATATGGACTGTTTTCGTGCATGATCTATAGTACGATTAGCTATAGATATAAGGGTCCATTATGGTTTATGCCGTGCGGTACGACCATGAATTCAATTGTCAATTCTTAAGTTCTCAGACAAGTTACACTTCCATCACTTAATAGCATAACTTGAAGTTGCAACAAGATAACGCCCCGACACATTTTAGTAAGTATATGAAAAACTTTTATACTGCTAACAACATTGAGCTCTATCGCTTTCCAGTAATGAGTCCAGACTTAAATCCACTTTTTCACTGCTGGAATCCACTGAAGTCAAACATTTCCCCTGAAGAATGTACCACATATGACTTATTAAATGAAGAAGTAAAGAGGGCGTTGGAGTAAATCTCGTTAGATATCATCAATCATTTGATTGACTCTATGCCCAAAAGGTTAGAAGAAGTAATAAAATAGAAAGGAGACGCTACTAAACATTGAGTTAATATATAGTTAAAATTAATACAAAAAATAGTTTTGAAATAGTTAGTATTTTTTGAAATCAAAGTTGGCTTGGCGACCACAGTATTATAATAGCGAAGACACTTTCACTGAACCTTCTTTATCATCAATTCCCTTCCGAGTTCCAAAACGGTGTCTCCGATTCTGATTCTTCTGATTTCTCTCTTTTCGATTTCTCTCTTTCTGTGTTCGTTTTCTTGTAAATCTTCGAGGGAGCGCTCTAGTTTGATTCCGACCGTTTCCCTTCTTTGTTGCGTTTTGTTGATGAAGTTTTGGGCTTCAATGAGGACTTTCAAATCGTTAAGATACGTGTTAATATTTGAGTTTTGTTTTAGTTTGAGTTGTTGCTCTATGTTAATAATGCGCTGGCCGAGTAGTACTTCGTTTGCGCTTGTAAACGAGGACAATATGACCTTCTTTTATGGACTGAGCTCCATTTTACTGTTTTCTTCAGTTAACGCTACGAATTTCTTGCAATTGTTAATTTAGAATAAAGTTGGGGCGAAATTCACCGGTAACTGGAAGCTGAGCCCAATACTATATTTAAAACTACTTATTTTGAATATGAGCTTGTTCTGCATTGAATAAGACTCCAGTTTGAATTTATTCAGCTACTATAAAACTTGTATAACTAGTTCCACCACATTCTGCTCGAATTGAATCCCGATGTTTCCAGTAAAAACTTATTCGCCGTTTGATATATTTAGGTATTGATATTGTCCGATTTGGTTTTATTGCACGGTGAACTCCGATTTCTTGAATTCGCGTTTAACAGTTTTTTAGACAATGGAGTGGGGTCTGTTCTTGAATATTTTGTTCACTAAAGTCAAAACCGAATTTCCTTCATAAACGATTTGGTTCCCGAACTGATAAATATTATTATTAATAATGTAGTTATTAAGTAGTAAGAGTTCGTTAATCTTTTATATCGCGTTTTGGTCATTTAGCTATTATTCAATTTATTTCAATGAAATAAGGTTCTGATTCAAATCGAATTCGAATCTGGTGCTCAGCACTTGCAAAACGATGCTGCACTTATTCGGGTGAAAAACTAATTTGATCGCTTGTTATATGTACACCTCGAAACCAGGATTCTTGGAGAAACGAGCGAGCTTGAACTGCTACTTCAAAACGAACAAATCTGAAAGCCTGTTCAAATTATCAACTTCCGGAGTCAAAGGAGATGCATTCAACTACACAAACTACTCTGTGACATCTAATTTATTGTTAAAAATTTACGTCGTGCCCAAACCAAGCGTATAAACGTACCTGCAATTGTTATTTAACTAAATCTCGATTTTGTTCTGAATCAAAGTGCCCGGAATCTGCTCGATCTTGTCCCTGTTGGTTTACTATAACAGTTTGCAATTCAAATCAAATAGGTAATTCTCAAACTAATCAAATTAAATGTTCTCACCAGTTTAAAATTACTTGAACCCGTACGGATAATTGTAATTTAACCTGTAAAAGCTCACAATGTACAAATCGTGCTGAGTTAGATTGCTGAGAATGAAGGTTTTCTACTCTAAATCGCGAATAGTAGAATATTTATACATCTTAAGCTCATCATAAAACTTTTAAGAATATAACTCTCTAATCGTATTAGTCTTGTGGAATCCATCTAATTGCCCCGGTGTTTTGAATACTATTGCAATTACTGGTGCTGTATCTAAATACTCTGGAGATTTGAAGTCTTTGCATTCTTGTCTCCATCTATTAGAGTTGTGACCAGTATTTTAGAAAACAAAGTAGTTCTGCGAATCTTTTCTGTTAAGCGTGTATTCTTTAAACTATTAATCTGTTTGGAGATAGTCATAATACAGACATATGGACAAGATGCAGTTATTACTTATATTCTTTTTACCGATTAGATTTACATAATTTTGAAGTTCCAAACTGTTGTATCCATTTAAACTCTTTTTCTAATTCAACTGTAAAAAATAAAACTAAAGTGTATTTATATCAGTATAAGCGTCCTTAAAATCTCTATTCTAGTAGAAAAACAATTAAAGTACGAAGCCTGGGTTTTCTATATATAAAATATTACCTTGGATATAGAGTTTTTACTTTTATTTCAGCTATTTATTACAAGTCTATGCTAGCTCGAACATGAATTCTTCCGTTTATTTACCATAATAATCTTTGTTAAAAAACTGTGAAAGTGAAGCCGAATTTGAAGAGAACTGAACAAAGGGAAAAGTGTAATTTAATGAAGCGATTGAAATCGCATCACTTACCTGATACTCTGGATCGAACAATGCTGTGTCAATCGGCTTTGTGTAAAGAGGATCGCATAGAACACGTCTGAAAATCTCCAAACGCACCTTCAAATTAGAAGCTGATAAAAGTTTCCAAGTAGATGGTGTTACCAAAGTTGCACCCAAGGAGACAATAGACGGACAATAATCATGAAGCACGTCAACTAAAGACATTGCCTTGTAGCACGTCTTCACAGACTAATTCAACTAAGGTTAATCGCCTGTAGCCAGAAAAGCACCCAAATGTTATGAAATATCCTAGTGTGCAGACAATAAAATATCTTAAAGTGGAATTGGAGATATAATCTTGTCCGGTACCGGCTCAGAATTAGTTTCATTCAGTTACATTAGTGATTGATGTGGAAATATCAACTAAAGTATAAAATATTATGATTTTTTAATATTTTCAATCCATTAATAATAATAAACAATAATCGGCTTAAGTTTTAACCATGTAAAATTAACATTAAAATCTTAATAAATAAAAATAATAATTCACTCAAAACCAATGTTTAATTATTCACAGATAATTATTACAACGCATTAGCAATTATAAAGATTTTTAATATAAATTCTTTTAGGAACTATTCTATTTAATTCCTAAATAATTCTCTTTTTCTAACTTCTTTATTTAGATAACATATTCTTTGTTGATTTAAAAAATTTACTAACAACTATTTAATAAGGCGCATTTCCACAAAAAGATATATTTTTAACATTGGGGAAAAATCTAACACTAAATTAGTTCAGAATACAGTTTTTTATAGATATTTCAAATACTTTTGGTTGATTTAGAGTTAACTTTAATTAGCAATTCTCAAGAACTAAGTTAGAGTCTTGTGGAATTTGCTTAACAATACATTAAGATATTTTCAAGTGAGTTGTTTGGAAACAAAAAAAGTCAGATATATTGGTGTTTTCAATTTTAACACTTTACGAAAATATTTTTATGTTAACAGTTTGTTAAATCCCAAAACTACACTCTTTAATATAAATATATTTCCACTTTCCTTCTAATTAATTTAAGTCTTAAACTGTGCACTATTTAAGTTCAAGAATTGCTGATTAACCACCTTACAAATGTTCATCGTTTCTCTTCAATTCACAATCATAACAATCTAGCTATGTCCAATTCTCAGCCACACCTGAAAGATCCAACACACATCCTCTTAAATTCGCTATCTTTCTGGAAGCTTGGCTCTTCAACGGCAATTTTAATGATTTGTTCCCGGATGCAGTCATGTACATAGTCTAGCATTTCAGGCTCTCTACACTTTCTGTGTTGAATTCACAAGAACCAATGTAAACTGACTCAGCTTTGAAATTTTGAGCAGTTTATAATAATTTGCAGTTAATTAATGTTACAGAAGTGAAGTTTCCTTTAAATACAGATAAATTTACAATGCAGTCGTTAAGTGTAACATTTATTGTTGGAGTTGTTAGCAAATATAAATTTTAGTAGTCTATATTTGAACCTGTTATATCCACTTAAGCGAGTACATTTAACTTGTAGATTTAATCTGCAGAAATTATGGTGTTTTCAACATGTAGTTCTTTGCATTTGCAGTTAACGAAATCTTTTATACACTCACAGTTCTACAATTTAATGTAGTTAAATTATCCTTAAAGTTGGTTTAAATCTAATTAGCAATTTGATAAATAGAGAGTTTTTGTTCTTAAGAATACTGAATAATCATTAAACAATGAGTAATTATTCTTAAGCCCTTTAATTTAAATTTATTGATAAAACCGTTACATTAAAATTGCTCGTTATTTGATCTATTCATCATCTTATATCCAGTCAAGTATCAGTTATTCTCTGTTTTCAATCACAGAAAACATTTTAATTATATTTGGTGTGGAATAAATGGTACAACTTGCAAAATAATAAATAAAAAGTAAATAATGATCAATTTAGCTTGTATAATAATGATATAGGTAATTTGTAGGTAAACACCCTATTTTCTGAAGGAAGCCTAACAGACAGTGATAGATAGATTAAAAGTCTTATAAATTTTATTACTATGCATATATTACAATATATTACAAAATTGGACACATAAATCTTCCCTTTCTCATATTTATACTTTCTCATATTTATACTTTCTATATATTTATTAAGTTAAATATAGTAAAGGTCTTTTAAATACATTTTTACATAAATTAGTATTATTATTTTCAACTCGTCAGAAGTTTTAGATAAAATATGATAAAATAATGTAAACTAAATATATTATATTTATTATCTAAATATATTGTTTATGAAATATAATCAAATATTACACTTTTCGGGAATTGAACCGAAATTACATTATTATGAAAATGAGGTGTTAACCAAACATACAAATAATTTAGAATTAATATATCCCACAACTGCAAGTTAGCTTAATTTTGTAAGAATGGACCTAATAATTTGTAAAATAAATATTGTTGGAAGTCCTATGGAAACTCAATTATTTAAAATATATAGTTAAATCACTCCTAATACATGTTATTTTCTGTATGTGATGCGAATCAGACGTTCAAAGAGCTAAACCTTTGACATATAGTTTTAAAAACAGCTTCACTCCATTTTTCGGAACAGGTTCAGGACATTCGACGTGAAAAATATTTGTTTTTGAACCGTTTCTTTCAGTTTTTCGGCCACAATATTTTTTTGGCGGTTGAAAACATTTTATTTTGATTTCCTTTTCTCGTTTATTTCGCGGATTTGGTTGTTTTATTTAAAAATCAACATTACTCGTTTTGAGAATAATGCGAGCTCTTTTTTACTTGGATTACTTTTTAAATTTAAGCACGGGTTATTGCATAAGTATTTACTCGTCTTTGTGGTGATCTTCACTATGTGCCTATTTGAAAGTACATCAATATTTGTAATGTAGTTGTAGACGTAGTCAATTTTCTTCAGTTTCGTTAAGAATATTGTGACCGAAATATCAATAAGCCCGTTGTTGCAAATGCGCAGCTCCTCGAGTGGTAAATTTTTTAACGGCCAGATGTTATTCACTTAATTTCCGTCAATGTTCAAGGAACTTATGTTAGTGAAGCGCAATGGGATTACATCAGTAATACTGTTTTTACTCAAGTCAACGTATTCTAAACTCGGCATGAACTGCAAATCCGAAATATTCGTAATCAGATTGTTACTAAGAATGAGCTCTTGCAAGTTTCTAAAGATTAATTTACCATTTATACTGCTTAAAGAATTAATTTTATTGTGTGACACGTCTAATTCTATCAATTTGTCATTATCGTAAAGCGGAGATAAATCTTATATTGAATTATTAGCCAAGTATAAACCGGTCAAAGCCTTCAACTCTTTAATAACTTAAACATCTTCCACTAAACTATTGGACAAATTTAGATTAATCAAATTAGGCAAGGTCAAAAGCTGTTCAACGTTATAAAATGAAGTAGAACCAAGATTTAAAAATTTTAGTGTCTGAGGTAAACTTAAGACGCCACATACCTCATTTCCTGACAGATCCAGCGATATTAACTTCTTCAACATTTAAAAATTAAAGTCTAAATCACGTATTTCATTTTCTGACAAATCAATTATTTAAACATTTTCTAGTAGTGATATATAATGCAAATCAGCTCTTGTTATTGTTTTTTCGTGCTCGGTAATAGTTAATTTCTTGAGTTATTTCATGTGCTAAATTCCATCAAAGTTATTAATTACACTATTTTCGATGGTTAAATCGCAAATCTGTTTTGAGACATCATCGAAACATAATTAGCAACTATTGAGTGTTACCTAAGTGTTTTCATCAATTATTAATAATTACTCAATATACTTGAGTGAATATAAAGCAAAATTTTTTACAGTGACTTTGTTATAATTTTGTTGTATCTTTTTCTAAAGTTCGGTTAAAATTTTATGATCTTCTTTCATTATTTCTTTCGTTAAATCTTTCAAAATGGTTTCAGCATTTAAAACAGTGTATTCATTCAGTATTTCTTATTCGCGTTCTTAAAGTTATTGGAGCGAAGGTATCTAAAACATTCTAAAGATTCCTATAGCTGTGATTGGTGACATTAATTTATAGTACAAACAAACATCTAGAAATATTTTTTGTGTTTCTTTACAATATTTATAATTTGTAAGTTATTCTTGAAATAAATTATTTATACGTTTATTAAAAGATGTATCTTCAGCAAATATGTCTATATTCATTGAAGTGGTTAATCTTTATTAAATGTCAATAATAGTTAATATCTTGTAATTTTATCGTTTCACTTCAAATGATACATGCTTTTGGAAAATAATCTTTCACAAGATATATAAATAACAGCTTCAATCTGTAATAAGGAAAACTCTAAAATCTAACTTTGAAGAAGAAATATATATTATCACTGTTTCATAGCATCAAGGTTTCGACTACTATTATGTAAACTAAGTAAATTAATATAATCTTCATAAACAAAAATCTTGAACAACGCAAAACAATAATCTTCCAACAAAAAGCTATTGCCAACAAATCATTAGCGCGAAAGAGCTAACAGAGAGTTTGTGAGGAGGTTTTCGCGTTGTTTTTTTGACGGTGTGATAACGATGTATGATCCTGTTGCATATTATTGAAATATTGTAAGATACAAACTTTTCAGAGATAGAAATTTCAAATATGTATACAGTACATGTCATTTAAAAAATGCTACTTGTAGAAAAATGTTGCAGCAATTTATAAAGATATTTACATAAATATCATTTCATAAATATCAACATGTAATTATATATCATTCTAAGATTCTTAAATCTATAGAAACATAAAATTTACACAGAATTAATAATATAGTATGTATGTATAATTTTGAAAATATAATAAATCACTTCAAAAATTATGAAGCGAGACTTTTACAAAGCATGGATGGATGAAGACATCCGCCTACTTTTGAACGTAACGGAGAAGTACTCTAACTCCACCATTGACTGGATAAAAGTTGCTGAAAACTTCAAAAATCGCACGCCCTAGCAGTGCAAATCGTTTTTCAATAACAAGATGAAAAAGTTCGTTTTTAATATGGTTGACGGCGTACCATAGCCGGATTACAATCTTATCCAATACCGCTACGCGTTCTACATAACTCGCTACAAGCCCGAAAACGAAATGGTTGATGAAAGATGTAAGCGCATCATGGCAGAAGCCTGCTACGAGGATATCTTACCCACTATGGCGCTGATAGTGAAGAACGACTTGAACTACAAGTACAACAAAAAGCTCTTGGTGGGAACAAAAGAATTTCTGATTTACCACAAATCCCAAGTTGCCTACATTGACGAGTTGTTTACGAAATCAGAAATAATTTCTATTTAAAACATTTCCATTAGAAAGAAGTAATGGGAAACGTTTTGCATGTACATAAATATATTGAACTTGGATCTGCTGTTACAGAAAATAGACCAGCTTCTGGTTAAAATACTATGAGAATTTTCTTGTTAATTATATTAATTTTAATTTTGATATTTCTTGAAGTTCTGACTTCATTAATATTTATACTTATTCCAGAATATAATTTTGAATCATCATCAATAATCAGCATCATTATAAATATGATTTACGTCTTCTTCGCCAATCACAACGATTCTACCATTGAGCTATTCCATCCCGCCCTGCTAAATATATTATATTTTAATGCAATATATATATATATACAAGACAGTAATATGTTTCAGAAAGCAGTGAGTTGAAGCAATTATATTTTGTGATTAAGAAGTGCTTTCCTTGAGCCCCAAAAGTCTAGTAAAATTTATTTAATTTTAGTGATTGCACTCCAAATTTTCACCTCCGAAACATGATCAAAAATCAGTTCTATACTTGAGAAGCAAATAAAACTTAGATAACCAGCTTTGACAATGTGCTGGAAAATATATCTCCTATTTACATAGAACGTAGTTTCGCAAACTTGCTGAAGCATAAAGAGTACTTTCTTAGCATTTGGGATAACTTGGGGACTCTAACTTTTTAATGCCATGCACTTCTGCGTTATGTTGAAAAAAATATAAATAATTTATAAATAATTTTTGAGTGACAGCTGGCTAATTATTTCAAATGTATAAGGTCTATATAATAATAACAAATATAATATTATTTACGTTATATTTGATCATAGTAGTTAGGTGTAGTAATTTTACGTTTTTTGTGAATCTTAGAGAATACAGCGATCAACAGGATTATGGTACCCAATCGTATACATATAGTTAATACTTAGTGTTATAAAGACATTTAGAAAATTTCAGCTGACTGACTACATTTTTTAAAATTACGAAAATTTGTGAAAATAGCTTAAGTTGATTGAACCATAAATTAAGTTTTTCAATTTATTCGCGATGTATACATTTAAGCACCTCTGTGTAAACAATTTTGAATTACAGCATCAATAACTCGACGTTTAAACCGTTAAAAATGATAGAATTACTTTTCAAAAAATGGAACAAATTTGAAAAATTAGGTTTAACTCGTGGTGTATCCCAACTAAAGCAATCATATGAGCGCTATCACTTATATTAATGTACAAATAAATTTATATTAGTGAATTGGATTCATAGTCTTATTAATAGTTACCAACTATGAAAAATATAGGTTAAATGAAACTAACTAAAAGAAGTGAAAAAATGAAAATATTTTACTTTATTATTGCCTGTCGTAGTAAGTAGATATTATACCTAAAATATCACTCCACAATTCAATTTTTTTCTTAATTATATTACTGTTATACAAGTAAACGCAGTTATTGTCGTGATTTAACTTGTTATATGATAAAAGTGTACCCCGGAGTGAAAAGGTACAAAATTCAACTTGTTGACGAATAAATACGCAACTTAGCCATAAATAAATAAATGTTATTACGTAAATATATTATTTTGTACTGGATAATAACATATATAGTAGTATATAATACTGTAAAATATTTCACTCCCAGCTCCTCTCCTGAATTAGTAATAATTAAAAATAAGCGAAAAATTGAAGCATAGTGATATCTCAACAAATCTTGATGTGGTAGAGGTGTTAATAAATTAAAATATACTGTTAAAATATACTGTAAAATGGAAAGTTGAAATCAATAAACAGTTAAACAAAATAAATGAGAATATATTTGTTCATTCGGCATCAATTTTCAACAGTTCAAATGTTTTTATAAACAAAAATATCATTTTAATATTTTGAACGAAATATCTTTTTGTTAAAATTCTGTTTTTCTCTTGTACAAATCTCTTTTTAAGGCTCGCTTCTTTACATTTAACGCTTTTTAAAGATAAAATGAAGTTAGAAACGAATCTTTCTTGATTTAACTAAAATTAAATGTGTTTTATATTGGGGAAGTGCAAAATACTAAATTTATTCAATATACATTTCCTTTTGAAATAAATTACATGCAAGTTGGGTTATTTTGGGGTAAGATGCAACTAACAATCATCAAATACTAAAATTGTTTTTTAGGGAACACATTAAAAGTAACAACTCGAAATTTTTAAACAAACTGTTTGAAAACAAGTAAAATCGAATATGTTTATCTTCTACACATAAACTATCATAAACTCTAGTTGTAATAATTTTTTAATAGACAGAAAAAGACTATTTTGTGTCGAAGGTGCTATAAATAATATTGATTTCATTCCATTTTCCATCAAAATAATCTAGATTTATGAAATTACAGAATTTGACAGTTAAATTAGTTGATTAACTATGTTCATTATCTGTATGATAATAGTATTATATATTATTTAATTTATCTTTTACTTAGAATTCACAATCATAACAATCTAGTTATGTCCAATTCTCAGCCACACCTGAAAGATCCAACACACATCCTCTTAAATTCGCTATCTTTCTGGAAGCTTGGCTTTTCAACGGCAATTTTAATGATTTGTTCCCAGATGCAGATATCTATAGAGTATCACAATCTAAACTCTCTAAACTTTCTGCTCTGAATTTACAATTACAAACTATAACTGATTTTGATGTTCTGACTTTGATGTTCAAAGTAATTTATCAAATTGCATAAAACAGTTATTCCGCTATTACAACTATCTGTGGATACAAATGAATAAAATGATGATGGGTATGAAGAGTAAAAGCAATCAAATCCAGAATTATATACTGACATTTTTATCTATTTTCGTGTTTGCTATTTATCAATAGTATGAAGTGTGAGCTCATTCGTATCCTGCTTCGGTGTCTTTTTCAGCTTTTCCTGAAATTATCCTCAATTTCTCGAGTATAATTTCAATTCTTTGCTCGTGAACTTAAATTCTTTTTCTTTCTTATTAAATTCTCTTGTTGAGCGTTTATTTCTTCTTTTGATTCATTTTAACATTTTTTAAGTGGTTTTGGAACATTTAGTGTTATTTTTGAACAATTTCCCTTTTTGTTTCAAATCTTGAATCTGTTTTTACACGAATACTTAGTATATTCGGGAAATGGGTCAAACTGAACCTTTTGAAGGAACAGTTTTGTATCTCAACGGTATGAATGTGTTCATAATTTTATTATATGTTCACCACCTCTTAATTTAAAGATAAATTTGTTGAACTTTCTGACAATTCGTTTTAAGAAACCGAAATAAAATTCGAGGTGAAAACGTTTTACTTCAAATCTGTTTTTCTCAACTTGACCGAATTTGCTTTAATCTGTATTAAAGAATCCTGGTTGATAAAAGTGCATTCAGTTAGTTTCAACTAATTCCAAGAACCTTGCATTTAAGCCAAATCAACGGTACACTGGAATAATTAAAGTTTAAATGGAGCACATTATTGAATATGTACTAAATCAAGATTGTTGTAGCGCTCAGCATTAATCCACAGCTTGGCCTTTACGTCCTTAACCACTTACGGATCAGAATCAAAAACAGCGTCGTCACGCAACTCAACGTAGATCTTAGTGTCCTGCAATACAGTGCTGGTTGGATCAGAACTTATTATCTTGCACTTCTCAAGCTAAATCTAGTTCCACTTGCCCTACGGATTGCTAAAATCACATTTGTAGGAGTTGAAGTACGAAACCAACTCAGTGGACTTGTGGTTCAACTAAAAGTTGAAAGTATCATCTTTATCATCTGCTGTACAGAATACATCAAGTTTGTCGCACACCACATTCTCAAACTATTTCAAACACTTGCTATCACACTCGTAAATAGAAAGATTCTTTACTTGCAATGCGTCCTTTTCAGAAAGTTAACCTTTAAACGTGCATATTTCAAGGAAAATGTCATCCCAACTACCATATAAAGTACTTAAATCCAATTCAGAACATGAAATAGTTAAAAACCTGTTTTTATATTATAGTTAGTCGTATTAACTTACATCAAATCTTTCGGCATTAGATATTTACAATTCTAATGTATTTGTACGAATTGATGGATTTATATTATTTAATATTGAATCAAATAATTGAAGCTTGTCGATAAATAGATTGTTAGGATTGCAAAAACATCTACATTAATTTAATTATAACGATTTCATTGTACGATCTACTCCAAGCAAAATTACATCACAATAATAAATTTTCATATTAATTGTCTTATTAAACAAAAGTGGTAAAGAAAAAGGCAACAATGTTAAACTTTGACCATTATTATTTTTTTAACCAATTATTGTTATCATCTTGTATCTTGAATTTAATGTATCAATTGAAAATTCTTGATCAACCTCTTCCTACCATTTTATTGTAAGGTTTTATCCATTTTATTACAAAGCTTCAAATGGCATTAATCTGAAGTGGTAGATTCATTATATAAAATTATAAAAATAAAATAAATACCCACATATTTTGGACATAGTTATTTTTAGCTTTAGAGGATTAGGATGACTTAAGGGGATTAACTTAAGAGTCAGTTACATATTATAGATAAGCTAATAGTTATCTATGATGGTTATAGATTAATTATAATTAATCTATTAACTGTTGACAAAACAGTATTATGACGAATGAGAATAAGAACGTAATTTTGTTTATAAGATCTTGTTCTTCATTCGTTAGCAATTTTAAGATCTTGAGATTAAGATATTTTGTATTGAAACAAAAACAAAGAAGTAATATAATACTCCATTAAAAATATGAAAATTTGTGAAATAACAGCAAATGATTTTTAAAAAATATATAACATGTTATATTATACATACCGAAAGAGGCGAATACGTACAATATGTGTATATAGCTACGTTGTATGTAAATGAATTTATTAAACATGTTGTTTGATGCGAATATTAATTTAGCATAAATATTTGTAATTAAATAATATATATTTAAACACTCCACAATGGCTGAAGAGAAATTGGCCGAATATAATATCATTAAAAGTTTAGGTAAAGGAGCTTTTGGTGAAGCTCATCTTATCGAACATAAATAAAGTTAGTTGAAGTATGTGCTAAAAATAATTAATACATCAGACATGACTATGTAAGACCGCGAAGATGCGCTTTCTGAAGCAATATTATTACGTAGGTTTAATCATCCCAACATAGTCTCGTATCATGACATGTTTTCGGACATCACGCATATTTACATAATAATGGAGTATGCGGATGCTGGAGATTTGCGTCGATTTGTGGAGACGCGGGCGCTTTACAACCTTCCTTTAACGGAGGATCACGTTTTGTACTATTTTGTTCAGATGTTACTTGCTTTGAAGCATGTGCATGACAAGCGAATCCTACACCGGGATTTGAAGGGCTAGAACATTTTCTTGACTTCTTTCAGGGCTGCTGACGGGTAAACGCGCATTTAAGTAAAATTGGGTGATTTTGGTTTGGCGAAGGTCCTTTTGAATCCGAATTCGCTTGCTAAATCCCAGGCTGGTACTCCGTACTACTTGAGTCCGGAAATAATCCGTGATACGGGTTACAACAACAAATCTGATGTGTGGTCACTTGGCTGCTTGTTATACGAGTTGTGCACGTTTTAGCGCGTGTTCGATGCGAAATCGCTCGGAAACCTGCTCATGAAGATTTTGAACGAGACGCAGAAGCCAATTGACGACACCCGCTTCTCCCAGGATCTATAGGACCTCCTGAATCAAATGCTCCTCAAGAATCCGGACCAGAGGCCCTCAATCGCCCAGATTCTGCAGCTCCCCTTCATCAAGAAGTGGGTTGAGAAGCTCCTCCCACTCCAAACGATAAACGCCGAGTTCAAACCGGAGGAGATTAAACCGATGAAGTTCCTCCAGAACACTCAAATTGGAATCCTCCAGTTCCTAATGAGAGAGAACCAATTCAATTTGAAATTCGGGGACGAGGTCGCAATGGCCCAATTTCTTTCAAACATAAGAGAGAATTAAACGCAGGTGAAGAATAAAGCACTCGAGAAAATATTCGGAGAGGAATTCGTGAAGAAATTCAAAGAAGAGGACGCGGTCAAACAGATGGACCAAGCGATTAGAGATAACCCGTAATTACTTAATGATATATTCAAGGCGGCGGTAAAGTGAGAGGAGAATATTTAGAATATGAATTGGTATTTTTGATTAAAAGGAAAATATGAAAATATAATAATACTTATTATAAAGAATATGGAAAATCATTAACAACAAGAATTATTAAAAAAATATATTATTTTTACTTTGGTTATAGTAAAATACCTAATATATTTATTTCGTTGAATGTATTGTTGGATTGTAGCTGTTGAGCGTCATGTTATTATTATAAATCAAGAAATGAAAATATAAAGAAAATATAAAAATGTACATTCCAAAGATAAATATTTCATAAAATATTAAATATTTAACCAAGTTCTGCAAATATGTAAAAAATTAGTATACTGGTTTACATCTACAGTGGTGGGCCCTCGAATTGCTTTTTTGAATTAGGAAGAAGATTGAAGTTTATCATTTGAATCTTACTTATATCACTGTCCGGCTCAATAATGAGCGGGTTCTCCCTCCTCCTCAATACACTCCTTGACTCTATTTACTATTGATTTGTAAAGTGCTTCAATCACACCAAGGCCTGGTTGAGTCCTGGATAGCTGTGTTACAATAATTAAAGTATATAACTCTGTATATACTTCAATAATAAGTTTCAACTTTACCCAACGTTGTATAATTTAACAATCAAGAAAATTGATTTCTCATTATGAAATGGAAGTGGAAGATCATAAGTAAAATAACTGTTGTTTTAGAGTAGCATCAATATATTATTTAATACTGGGCCCGACTAACCCACTTGATTTCATTCTTCAAGAAACAAAAATACATTCATTATTTGTATTTTGAAAATGAAAGCGACTGTAACTACCTGAATTATAATTCTAATTAAGCGAAGTACCAAGACTTCATCTTGAGCTCCCGGTTGAGATTGAAAGAAAAAGTCCTCCATTGTTTTTCGTGATTAAGAAATACCTAAAATCGTTTAGATTGACCCAGTTGAAGATGAACACGGAGGTCCCCTGCAGGCCCAGTGCTTGCGCTACTAGTTATAAATTACATATCGCGTCCGTACACCAATCATTGGATCCTCTTATTCCTTTCTCCAATCCAGCTTAACATCCATATATTTTCGAGATAAAATCTTTCATAAATGAGCTTTGTTGACTAAAACGTAGAAATTACACAGGGACGTCTTAAACGAGTGATATAACTAGTTCAGATTGATACAATATTTTATGAATTCCTCCGTTGGACCCAGAAATGAAGAGAATACAAACGCTTCAGATCTGCCTAAGTTTGTTAAGTGAATTAGTTGGTCTTCCCTAAACATCTTCTACTGCGTTTATTTTTGTCCTTGCCCTCCTTTTATTGCATGTGGCAATTTCTATTTTTACTTTTTGGAATATTAAATACTGACTTTGAATAGTCGATTATGATCTAATACGATCGAAATCATATTTTTAGCCATCTTGTGTTAATGAGTAGTTCATGAATAATCTCCAACTTGAGATTGTTTATTGGAATTTGTCATCCGCATTAGAAGTGGCAAAATATTTTAATATATAATTACTCACATAGTAAACAAGAAAAAGCAATTCCACCTCCCATAACTGTATACTCATTATTTTTTAATGTTTTTTAGGCGTAAATTACGCAGCGTTATTAACAATTATCATTAATTTAATTAATAATTATTAATTTGTTCTTGAAAAACTATAATGTATCTAAATATTATAGTTTATAAATTTTATGTTTTCATTTCTGTAAGCGAGATTTTAAGTCGATAAATAGTTTCTGATAACATAGTTTATTTTTATATCTTTCAACGTTATAATATGTGAGATTGATTAGATATTTTAACCGTGTACATTGATTTTCATCGCGTTTACAGTATTATGTCAGAATATTGCAATATTGTACACAATCGAATCACCTTCGTATTATTTTAATAACATTTATTTAAATTAATGTGTTTAGAATAATTAATGATCTATATATTCACTTCACTTCATCATGGGTAGACCATTTTCTATCAATTGTTACCAGTTCACAGGCCTTTGCAAGTTACTTCAAAATAAATAAGAATATCACATTTGACACTGAGCAACAGCTGTTTGACGAATTCAACAAAGTGTATAAGATTCACCGCACTCCTATTTGGAACCACATCGCGCAGTTCTTGGGCAAATCCAAATCATAAGTGAAGAACTTCTACTTCAATACATGGACTGTTCAAGTAGTTCCAAATAGTTTTGTTTAAAACAAAGTAAAAAACTAAGTCAATTTTCAAACGAAAGGTAACATTTATAGAAAAGTAAGTCACTCCATAAAAGAAGCTTCAAGTTTTCAAAACCAAGGGGAAATTCAAAAGTACCCAATTAGGCCAATGCTGCTTAAGTTTAGCGATTTCAAGGTCAACGAGTGCAACTACGACCAGGACAGCTGTTCTACGCCAAAATAAGAACAATTTATATCGTTTATCTTATAATTTTATTTATCAAGTATATTTATTTATTTAATGACTTAACTGTAATATCAATCTCATTAACCATAAATATTTTATTATACTGTGATTTATGTTATAAGCAATATCTTGCATAGCTCTTTAACCAAGCAATTTGGTTTGGAGTTATACAGTTATGCAGTTAAAAACGAAAGTCTAAACACGATCTAGTAAGTCAGTAATAAAATGACTAACTTAACTGTAACCTAATCATCATTACTAAGGCTTATCATTTCGTCATATTTCGTCTTCATCTCATATATCTGAGAATATGCAGAATTAAACTGGACAATTCTATTCAGTAAACTTTGATATAATAAGTAAAATATATTTAATTAATATCTTTGAATAATATTTTGAAAATTTCGTGTAAGATTAAATTTCATGATCTTATAAGTTTTAAGTAGTCTGCTTGCATATTTACGTGCACTTTATCTAATATTATATTCCACTCCATACCAAAATGCCCTTTGTAATATCTTCTGAGGACGAAGACCGGATTAATCTCAAGTGGCGTGATGACCCATCAATCGAAAAGTACAATTTATCCACTTTAAGATAAGAGTACTCCTACATTAACATTTATGGTGCTGAAAGTGAATTAACAGAGACTGAGTACGAATTACTCAAAAGAGCTTCCTGGCACATCAGCATTTACACCTGTACTGTAGATTTATCCCTTTTTACAAACGCCTTTGGTGTTGATCTGAGCCTTAAATCCTGTATTTGCGTTAACAGCGCGAATTAACTTGAAATTGATGAGCTGGTGCTTGAATACACCACCGTTAAAGTGTCTCAAATACAATAACTTAAGTTTAACCGTTTAAGAGTCCATTTAAGCCAGGATCAGTTTGATTTCTGGAACTGCTCCGTTCTAACCTGCGAACTCCATTTTATTCAACTGTCAAATTGTAAAATTGACCTTTCAAATTGGAACGGGGAGTGGGGCACAATTCAGTTACTTGACTGCGAATTCGAAGGAGAACTGCAAATAGACTAATTAAAAGCACAATACGTTATACTAAATATAAACTACAGCGTTGACTTGACACCAATATATAATATTAAAACGGACGGAATTGAAGTACACGCGTACAGCTAGGAAGAAAATGATAAAATCAGTTTACAATTCAAGCAAGCTGCAAAAATATACGCGGAAATAGTGAATTTCACGTTTGATTTAAACGAAGTCACTGAAAAATTCAAACAATTAGAATTTAAAGACTGCAAAATCGCAGGCGATCCAAATAACTATATTAACACACTCGTAGATACCGAAGTTACTGTAATTGAAAGCTAAAACCCTAATATCGACTTGAAAGCTCTGTTTGGAATTAAGACGAAATAACTGAATATTTCACTGCAAGAAATTGAAATAGAATCTATAAATATGGTACAATGCAATGCTAATAAAGTACAATTTCACAACTGCTCACTGAATCTGAATCAAATGAATGGAAAATGGTAAAATATATCGTTTTTAATGTGCAATTTAAAAACTGATAATAACTTTGCAATAAACGCATCAAGCATTGATATATTTGATTCGGATTTAACAAATTTTAGTAACTTCAGTGCTAATAGCATGTACTTAAGAAATGTTCATTTGGTTAAAATATTCCCTCAAGCTAAAATGTTGTCAATAGAC
Organism: Hexamita inflata; assembly: GCA_963988835.1. NCBI lineage: Eukaryota > Fornicata > Diplomonadida > Hexamitidae > Hexamita > Hexamita inflata. Next base: position 114,632 of record CAXDID010000686.1, read on the forward strand.
GAAGCTATAATAGAGTGTCTGTAGAGTAACACAAATATAAAGAAACTTGTGCTGAATCAATGCACATTTATCAAGTTCAGTATATCGATGTTTCCCAGTCTTGTTGAAATTTAAGTTTAAGATGAATAATACGAATAACTTAATTTGTAATTAAATCAGTTACTAAAGGAAAAGAACAAAGCATTGAAAAATCACTTTAAAAATGCTTAAAAAATTGAGAAAGAATTAGTGTAATACCTAAAGAATATTGAAAGAAAACTTAAAAAATAGTCTTCAAATTTACCCAAACAAATAACTATTGATGCAGAATGACAAACTTAATTGAACATTATTTATTTCATTCGTAAAAATATACAATATATGTACAATACAGAAATGATTCAAAATAATTATTATAAAAGATAAGATCACTCAACAACCTCTTTATTATATTTTATATTCGTTGTTATTTATAAATATTTTTAGTGATTCACAATTGTTAATATCAATTTCATTGATACTCGAAAAACCTACCGAATATGATTTTTAGATTATAATTTTGTTATTGATAATTTCGGGATTTTATAAATACATTAACATAGATTAAAACAAATTTTTACCATTACCATTAATTTAAATTGATTAAATTTCAGAATAACTCAAATTTATGTTATTTAAATTGTTTAAATACCCTGCTATTACATTTTAATACAAATTTATCCCAGATGAATTGAATATTAAGTATTTAAAAGAAATATCAAACATATATAAAGAAATATTTGCTAAATATCCAAAAGATCCTGTTGTAATATCAGATTATATAGATTAAGTAGTAATATTAATATTTTTCAAGACAATACTACTTAAATTATAGTAAGAATTGTTAGAATATCCAACTAACCCTCCACAGTATATTAAAAGTTTATTATTGCAAATAATTTACGAATGTTGAATTACTACTTCAACGGCCTATTAAGTTAAGCTATCAGAAAATTATCCAAAAATTCCTCCAGCAAAAGAATTCTATTCTAATCCAGAGGCAAATATTTTGGTTTACTAAAATAGAACTTTAAATATATTTATGCTAACGTTTTATATAACTAAAGCCGAAATACCTCCAGACCAAGACGAAAAATTTTCAGAATGAGCAATTATTGTACAATCAATAACCTATATTTTACTAAGAGTAGAATTTTGAAAATCGTCAAAAGGAGTTTTAATGATAATATCATATGCACCATTAATAGCAGAAGAACAAGAATATAATGATGATGATGAGTTTATGGATATATTTTACATTACAATATTATTTATATTTATTGATGTATAGCGAAGAAAACCTACTATTCCGCCAGCACTATTGCTTTCTTTTGAATATATTTATAAATTCAAATTTTAAAGCTCTATTTAATCTATAATAACTGTTGTATTAATTAAATATCCTATAATACCAGCTTAATAGCCCCAATAAGTCGATGTATTAAATATTGGAATTGGATCCTGTGTAATATTTCTAAATAATATATCAGTTGCTAAAAATTATGTATTTGTAATTTATATTTTCAATATATGAGCTGTACCATTATAGAATTTTGTTATAATACCTGCTGTTCGTGGATAATTTGAATTCGATAAAATAATCGATTATTAAATAATGACATTATTAACTTTAATATCAGAATTTTATAAAACACCAATTACACCAGATGATACTCCTTCTAACTATTCTGATTAAGCAGAAATGTCCGCATTTTCAATATTTATTGAATATATTTAGGATTGTGAAAAAGTAGTTAATGATGCTATTCCAGCTGAAAATGAAACATTACCAGAACCAATAATTTGAGAGTTTAATAATTAATAGTTATTAATTGTATATGTACTATTTTACGTATTTGCAAGAAGCCCTGATGAATAGCATGTAGATATCGATGTTGAAGTTATATTTAATTACTGAATTTTAATATTTTCAAATTTCAACGTGCTTTGTTTTGTTAAAGAAACTATACCCCCAACATATGATTACTTTGCGTTGAATGAATTGATTTTAATTTTATCAAAATTTAAATTATTTATGATTAAATAACTGTTGATAAAGATACCAAATAATCCAGCCGCTTACACTAATTAGGTTGAAGTTGATTGTATTTTAGAGTTAAAAATATTTAACGAGTTTATTTCTATTTTAGCATTTTGTGTTGATCCAATTAATAATGCTGTATTAGAAGCCGAAATAATATATGAGTCAAATATTTTTGAATTATTAATGTATATAGTAGTTTTTAATACCTATCCAATCAATGCTGATACATTTGATTCAGTATTAGAATAGTTTTATTTTATCATACTAGTATAATTATATGTTAATTATAACTATTTGAATGATGCAAAAGTATTAATATCTGACACCTAACCAATCATACCATAATTAGAAAGGGTTGCATTTTCATTTATAATATATGTTGAAATTGAAGCACTTGACATTAAGATATTTCCTTTCAAACAACCAATTATACCTGTGTTATTAACATTTGATAAATTACCATATTTAATTTCCTCATTATAACATAAATTATATATTTTAATCATGGAAGAAACTATATTTACACTTCCAACTATAGTTCCGGAACTGGAAATATAATCGCAACTAGATGTTTAAAATATGTTAAATTTGGTATTTTACATTATCAACTAAGAATTTTGTAAGAGCTGCGAGACTCCACCATATTAGAATTGTTTAGTTTTTGTTGTTTATATTTGACTTATGATATTAAAATCAAATTAAGAACCGATAAAAAATTCAAGCTCATTTATTTTAACAATAGAATTATCTAAATATGAAAATAAATATGATGATTCGTTTCCAATATTTATAATTAAAGGATTAATGTATATTTTAAACATATTTATTTACGAATCAAGAGTTAATAAAGATATCAATGATAGTTATTATTTAGTAAAATATTATCCACATAGTTAATAGTTATTAATATTCATTATTCCAGTAATCTGTCCAATTAAATTCTTTGAACATTGAACTACTCATGGAAGGTATCTTTCCTTTACCAATAATAACGTGAACCCAATGATGTAGAAGCAAATTAGTAAATCAAGGTTTACTTGCTTGCATTTTTGACTCTGTCTAGCTCCTCACATGAATTATTTGCTGAAGTTTGTTCAGCTTGGTTATATAAAATTAAAATAGTCTTCACTCTAAAATTAAAATATAAAGTTTTATTGTAGCAGCGAATTTCACCTATCAAATAGTCTAATTTCACTATAATTAAACCTCTAAATATAATTTATTTCACTATATTTTAAAGATGCTAGTAATGTTTTGTTATTTCTTAACTAGGTGATTCATTTAAAGCATATGATATGTTTAAAAGTAAATATCATTGTTGTATATTCTACATAGTTGAAGTAAATTCTTTACTTTTTTCATATATTGAATTAATATTATTTTGTTTTGTTGTAAAATTTGTTTGAATTCTTGATTTCGATTTGTCTTGTATAGAAACGATTGATGGTTATATTATTTCATATAGAGTGGTGATTAGTTTAATAAATAATTAAATTTTAATACTCATTATACTAATAACTATTATATTATCATTATATTTTGATAACATAATTCATGGGATTAAAATAATAACATGACTCACTCAACAGCAACAATCCAACAATACATCCAAACGCAATAAATAAATATATACTAGTTATTTTACAAGCCAAGTAAAAATAATATATATTTTTAATATTTTAATAATTCTTGTGGTTAGTGAATTTCCAGTTAATTAAAATAGTTCTCATCTTTTGTTTGAATCTAAGTTTCCAATCTATGTAATTCTACTTCCTCATTTATGTAACAATTTTAATGAATGAGTATGAATGTTGAATAACTTTGATAACGTCACGATACAAAAAATACTGACAATAAAGACTCAATAAAGCAACATCCAACAAAAATATAGTATAAATTATTAATTTTTAGTTCAATGACTTTTTGAATGCACTTTCCTTCATACAGTAAACAACAATTACATAGGTTGAGTATTTGTGTATTATTCTGATGCACTTTCGTCAGAAGTTCATTGATTGTTAGAAAATTAAATAGAAGATAGAAAAACAAAAAATAACTTCACAAAAACGTTCTCATTAAGTAATATTTATTTGTTACTTTCAAGTAATAAAAATAATTTCACAGCATCCCTTTCAGCGTTTCTTTCATTTCGCTGAGAAACGCGTCGAGGAACATAATTTTCTCTTCGATGAGCGAATTTTTCTGGAACATTTTCTCGTTTTCGGTTTCTTTTTCGATTATTTGGGTTTAAAAATAGTTTTGAAGATTTTTGTGCTCCTTTTTGTTTTTATTTGAACTTTAATGCAAAACTTTGTTCAGGATTTTGTTCTCGGACGCTAAAAGGGCGTTCTCGGCTATCAAATTATCTTTTTTAATCTGAGCTAGTCTGTTCGGTGAAGTGGAACGGGAGTTAGAACGTGAAACGGGTTTTGAGGTCGTTTGTGATGTATTTGTTTTATGTTGGGGAGTGGTAAATAAATTATTTAAGATTTGGTCGGTGGTTAGATATTTGGGTTTTGGTTATGAAAATATTGAATTCAGCTTCTGTTAGTGGGTGGTGCTCAGCGTGGATTTGTACTGCTCGAATTTGTTCGGGGTTTGTTTTGATTTGGAAACAGTGGATTTCTGAGCGGATTTGGGAGTGCTGTAGAGTAATTGTTGATATTCTTAAACCTGGACTGGAGTTAAAGATAACTGCGGAGACTTGGGCTTTTGCGGCTTCTCAAGGGGATCAATCGTTGAGTTAGCGAACGATGCGATTGGATCCGTGAACTTTGGGCTCTTTGGAGCCTCTTTCTGATTTTGAGTTGGAGTCTGATTTATGTTCTAAATTTGTTCTGGTTGTAATTATTCCAGGTTACTTGTTTGGGTCATATCGTCGTGGATTTGCTTGCTGTTGTGCATGCTCTTCTCAAGCTCCTGTTGTGCTAGTTTTTGCGTTAAAAACAAGTTGACAACGTCGAATGGATCAGGTTGTTAATCTACTTCAGGCTGCGATCGCTGCAGGTGAGCGGTTTTTGGCTGAATTATTGGCTTTTCTGGCTAAATATATTTTTCTTTGATTACATCTGGAGCATCTTCAATGTACTTTGGGTCTTAACTGTTCTGAGTGTTGCTGTCCGTTGGAGGTGTTTTCTCCAAATTTATATTTTGATATGAATCCAGAATATTCTGTTCTTCGCCGCTATACTGCATTTTGCTTGGATAAGATTCTTAGTCTTTTGTGATAGTCTCTTATGCTGTTGCTCTGTTTAGTGAAGAATTGTTTGTATTTATTTGTTAGTTTATCGTTTTAGGAGCAAAGGGACTTGTTTTGATCTCAAAATCTTTATTTGTAGTCAATTTAGTTGGAACTGTTTCTTGTCCACTTGTTTTCTGAATTAGTTATTGTGTTTCGTATGGTATTGTTTAACTTTATATCAAAACAATAGTTTCTTTATTCTTTTGTGGGTATCCACTATATTATTAATCGAATTTATTATTAACTGTTTCCTTTTGTGCTGGTTCTTTTTCAGTTCGCAAGTTTTCATTTAATAATACCTCATTTACTTTTTTATTGTCCTTATTATAAGTATTTTGTGGTTTCAAAACAATTTCTTTTAATTAACTTGTTTCTTAAATCTTTGTTTGTGGATTTGTGTTGACTTTTTTCCCGTTAAAATACTCATTCATTGAGTTTTGTTGTTTAAAATGATCCTTATTGTTTATAATTTCTTTCAAATCATATTCTTGGTTTAAACTCGCTTAGATATTTGTTTTTGGATTCATTTTAAATTCATTTTCTTTTTATTTCAAATCATTTTCTAGTTTTAAACCAGTTTTATTTGTTTGTGTATTCATTTTTAGTTCATTATTTTAAATATTTGTTTCCTCTTGTTTGAACGTAATTTTTTCTTCCTCCATTTAAAGTATTTCTGTTCCGCTCCCCGTTTATTTTAAAAAGGGGTTCGGGCGGGAGTTGGACTCGGGCGGAACCGGCGAGCAGTCTCTTTACACACCGTCTTATAAATAAACATTTTGTATTTGATCAGTTTATTTACTTTAAGGACTCTTTATTTAAGGGCTAAGTTGCTTTTTTGATGAAATGAGAGAAGAGGAGTTTATTTTTGAAAAGGGAGAAACGATTCTTTTAGAGGGAGTGGGGAGGTCGTAATTCGGGTCGTTCTCGTTGTAAATGCTGAAAATGCTGATCTGGTACTGCTGAAAAGAGGGGGGAGGGCTAGAAGGTTGGGGTTGGTACTGCATGGTATGGAGGAGTGGGTTAATAAAAATAATATTTTATAATTATAATTATTAAATAAATTAATACAACAACTTCAAAAATGATTTTAACATTTTGAAAGTATGTCACATAATAAGGGCGTATGAAAGGCGTATCATCTTAAAAGTAGAAAAATGATTATCGGATTGATTAAATAGATATTTGTATTTTTACTAACCCAGTTGATTTTTAGCTTAGACAATAAACAAGACAGTAAGTGTGATATTAAACAATAAGTATTATATTAAATAATTTATAACTGACTATGATAATATTAAAGTATTTAGTAATCTAATTAATTTGTTTTTACGTTTTAATTACATATTTGATCATATTTGGTTGACTTAATCAATTATGAATTTATTTGCATCAGCGACGTTTAGAAAACTCAAATCATTCGTAACCAAAGCTAAATTGCAGGACGATTTTATTAATCGTATCATAACTCAGCTAAATATAATAGATCAAATTCCTTTTGGGAACGATTCGGTTTAACTCGTGTTTCATCCTCTTTATAAGACTCGTCTTTCTATATTTAGTGATCTTTTTCTATTTTATGAAATTAGTAACAAATATTAAATTTAATGCATTTTCTTTACTAAACTGTATGTTTTTTATATTAGGGAAGAATGTAACACTAAATTTATTGAGAACGCAGTTTCTTATTGTCAATACATACACTTTAATTTACTTTGGAGTAAGCATTAATTAACATCCATTTAAAACTAAGTTAGAATATTACGGTATTTACCTTACAGTGCAGTTTGATATTTTCATATGAGCAGTTTGGAAACTGGAAAAGTCAGATATATTTACTTTATCTAACTCTACTTTTTATGAAATAATTTTTGGACTGAAATAGTTTAAACGCTAGATCTCGAAGTTACAGTTTATTAAAGAGATTGAACTCCATTTTCCCACTAATTGGTTGTAATCAGAAAGTTTACAATTCTTCAGATATAGATTAGTTGATTAGATGCCTTACTTACACTAATCTAAGTTGTAATTCCTTATTAATTCGCTTTCATTGCATTTTAACTCTGTCCAATTTTCTGCTACTCCGGAAAGATCCAGTGAACATTCTTTCAAATCTGCTAATTTCCTATTTGCTTTACTTTTTAATGGTAATACTATTTATTATCGATTTACTGATATGTGTAAAGTTGTGCATTCAATACTCTCTAAACTTTATGTATTATATGTACAGTCACTTACATAAACATATTTGGCTTTGAAATTTTGTGATATTTCTGAAATTTTGCACTAACACAAACTAATAGACGTAAAGTTTCCTGTAAATAACGACAAATCTATATCACAGTCAGTTATTGTAAGATATATATTTGCACTATATAATAAGTGACATTTTTAGTAGTTTATATTTGAGCCAGTTATATTCACTTGATTAGATACATTTAACGTTAATATCTGTTCAATAGAAATTATGGAATGATAAACATTTAAATCTTCACTCTTACAATTAATGAAATCATTTACACATTCACAGTTCACAAGATTAATATAGTTAAATTGTCCTTGAATTTTACTAAGATCTAATAAACAGTTTGTTATATGAAGAGTTTTTGCTCTAGAAAGAATCGAATAATCACTGAATATAGAATAATTATTCTTGAGTCCGTTAACTTGAATATATGAATATTGTGGCTTTATCAAATTTTAATTTAAAGGCTCTTGAATATCACCAGATATCCAGTTTAATGTCAATTATTATCTACTTTCAGTTATGACAAACATATTTGGTGTGGAATAAGAAGTATATTCATAAAAGTATCCTAAAATAGTTTAATTCAGTACATTTGGAGTTATTTTCAAAATATTTTTAATAATATGTAGAATGTCATGATGATTACACAAACACTTATCTTTGTTGCATGAGTAGCTTGCTATTGACTAAAGATAATATATGTATATAACATTGTGAATCAAAAATATGAATTTTACGTTATGAGTTTTTAAAACGAGTTTTCCTGTACTTTACACCTATAGTGACACTGTCTATTTTGGGACGTCATATAAAACGGGGAAATGCAGCTAGGGAAAAAATTCCCGGGTCAGAGCCTGTGATTCTATTAAATTATTAATCATTTCTGGCTTGCAGATTTATTTCCTAATTTTACGTATTTTTCTATATTTATTGTTATTCACGATAAATACAGTGATATTTCTATTTTTATAATTCAGATTTAAACATACTGTTTAAATGTAATAACTCAGTTAATACGAGGGTTGAAAAATCAAAAATTATACTGTACGTTTTTAATAATATTATTAACACAATATTTAAATTTGTTGTATTTTAATGGAATATTATGTAAACTTTACTAAATTATCAATATATAATGGTAAATAAACGGGAAAATAAGGCTTTGGTAATTTATAGATACTATTTTTATAGTGCATCTAATATTTATTTTAGATATTACGGTTAGATCGAAAGATCTTTGTTAAATTAGATGAAGTGACTGTGAGTGTTTCACATGCAAAACAAAATATCATCTGCACAGATTCTTGGTTGTGATTTTCTCATTGCTTTGTTGATTGACTATTTAAATGCTGGATTGATGATTCTTTTGTTGTATATTGTTATGTAAGAATATTGATATATAAATTAATTAATAATAATCACCAATGGTTAAAATTTACATAATTGATAAAAAATTAAGTACCCTTACTTTTTGAGTCAATTAGTCTTTCATTTCCAAAACGCTTGACATAATTTGGAGTGTAAAATTATATTACTAAACTTTAAAATCACATAAATTCCTGATATATTTACATTTAGTTTAGTGTAATTTAGTGTGACAACAATTATCAATTTTTTCTGTAATGAAGTCTATACACGATTTACTACATTATATTGATTGACATCACCCCATTATAAAAACTAGAATTTGCATAACTTTATATGTTATTATCTTTATTCGTCATATAGTAAACTACTAATGCAATTAACTACTATTTATATGTAGTGATTACATTTTAACCAGAGATAATAGAACAAAACTGGCTTGCCAGTTATTTACTATTCGTCATATCATTATTTTGAATAATTATTGATGGCTTCGGGGAGGAACCCTAACAAGTATAAATAGTTATATGTGTAATTAAATTTGCGTCGCTTTATCTGGTTCCTGAGCTTTTAAAACGAAATAGTTAAGCTGGAGTGGGACAAGGACATGCCCGGTTTCGGGCGCATTTTTGGCACTTGGGAATTTGGGGGATGCCTGAAGGCCATATAATCATAATAGTATAGCTGGAAAATATGTATAGATGAAAATTTCTATTTCAAATCAGATTTGTCACCACAGGTGTACTTTACAAATATTAATATTTTACAAATATAAATATAAGTAAAATGTGAATTAGTACATTGCATATGATTATATTCTCCTATATTTCACTCCACATATATGTTTTCACTTATCCTGTACATATCACTTTAAACGTGTGCAGTCCCTGGCTACCCTAGGGTTCTGAAATCCTCTGACAACGGTCAGTCTTTGGTTTATAATCAAGTTGGTGCGACTAAGTTCATTCAGTGCGGTTTGAAGAACGTTCTCTTGTACGCGTAGATGATGAATATCCCGGATATGCGCTTCTCACTGAACTTGGGTGTGACCTCAGTAGACTTTGAGATAAAGGATATCCACTTCAAAGATCTTACCGTTGAAAACGTTCAGGTTGACTTCAGCGGTCATGACATAACCTCGGCTGGAATCTCAAATTGCAACCTCGTTTTAACCATTCAGTGGAGCTTCAAACAGCAAACTTACCCCTACATTCAAGACAACGGTGAGGGAACCATACTCATAAAGAATGTTGAGCTCAAAGTTCAGGTTGGTTCTGAGTGCGATTATGAAAACTGCCCTGGGCACTACTTAGTTTATTTACAAAGGGCGGATTTACAGTTTGAACAATTAGCGTTGTAGTTATCTGGTGGGAGCTCGTGGATTTACTAATCACTAATTGACCTCGTTATTGAGAGCATCCAAGACGTTCTAGCCGAAACCCTGTCATCTGTACTGGTTAACCAAACCGTGAAGCTCATGAACGAGGTTATGAACTCAGACGGATACAACTACACATACGTATTTAAAGAAGAAGTGGTAAAAGACGAAAGAGTCACCAACAAATGGGGGTCCGGATTCAGATACTTCAGCATTGACACATCCGGGTACACATACGCAAAATAAAACCTGCTTGATGAATACGTAACCCCAGACATGCTCAGACCAACCACAAGAAACAAATTCAACGAAGAAATCACGTTCATTCTTCAAGAAGCAACCTTTAACAACGTATTTCACATATTCCATAAATACTTTGATACATACTCAACCGAATTATTCAAAGTTACAAAGACCCCAAAGATAAAATTAGTTAACACTGGAGTATTACTTGACGTTCAAGTGTAAGTTGCTGAAACTCAAGAAACTGTTGATATTTAACTATTCGGCGAGTTGGCCTGGAAATCTGTAACAACCCACAATAATATTTCAAAGTAGAACATGACTCAAGTGTACTTCAAATTCTAAAATTATCAAGGAACCCACTAAGTCATAGACTCTGTAATAAAACACATCAATGAAGTTCAAGACTACGCGGCATACCAGGTATTTTCACCACTCATGAACGTAGAAACATTCCATGCCGTGGTCGATGTTGATGAAAAGGCTATCAGATTATTCGGGTTGAACGCTGAAAAATGTCCAAGTATTGTGTGAAAATTCATTATGATATAGATGTGTACTCTATTTAATCAAATATAATAATAAAGTCAAATATATATCTTCATATATCTACAACTAGGCCCCGTGGTAAATCTTTGATAATCCCACTATTCGCACATCATTGTATAACAGTTAAACTCGTCCAATTATTATTGTCACAAAATTCGGCTACTAACCCCAAAATATTTGAGAAATTAGAGTGTATCAAAAAGGTTAGCATTCATTAATGTATTATCTAGTGGTAAAGAAATACATATTTTATGATCTCAGCCCAAATTCATTTTCTTCACGCAATTCTGTCTATTTTCAAATGTTAAATTTGAATTAAACTGAATGTATTATCGTAAGAAGCAACATAACAAGACTCTATAAATAAATAAATATTGAAATTAGAGATGTCTTGGAGATGCTTCTGTGATGTTCAACTTTTGAGTGGAATTAGTTAGACGCTCCAGTTATTACAATGAAGCAATTCTGAACAGTGCCAAGCTAAACTATTTCGGAAACTTTCCTGTCAATAAATTTACATGAAAAGTTACGATATAGAATTATTATTCTAGTGTTTATTATGTCCATTATGTTATATTTTGTGATATTTCAATATTTATAAAATTATATGTATGAAATCTTTATAGCGATAGCACTAAATTTTCAATTTTGAAAACTTAGAGATAAATCTGGTATATCTAAGATTAACCGTACATTTTGAAAAATATAAAACTTAAAATATCTTAAAATAATCTATTTTAATAAATGTTAAAATTCTTTATTCCACCTCAAATATATGTTCTATTCTATAATTAATAACCCCAACTGTTTGGCGTTGAGCTAGACAGAGAACAACGATAAAATTCCATTTATTGCGAAAAACGAAATATAATAATTCTATTCAGAGATACGTATATATGGAGTTTAAAACGGCTATTCATTGTTTAGTGATTATTACATTCTACTGTGGTCGCCAAGCCAACTTTGATTTCAAAAAATACTAACTATTTCAAAACTATTTTTTGTATTAATTTTAACTATATATTAACTCAATGTTTAGTAGCGTCTCCTTTCTATTTTATTACTTCTTCTAACCTTTTGGGCATAGAGTCAATCAAATGATTGATGATATCTAACGAGATTTACTCCAACGCCCTCTTTACTTCTTCATTTAATAAGTCATATGTGGTACATTCTTCAGGGGAAATGTTTGACTTCAGTGGATTCCAGCAGTGAAAAAGTGGATTTAAGTCTGGACTCATTACTGGAAAGCGATAGAGCTCAATGTTGTTAGTAGTATAAAAGTTTTTCATATACTTACTAAAATGTGTCGGGGCGTTATCTTGTTGCAACTTCAAGTTATGCTATTAAGTGATGGAAGTGTAACTTGTCTGAGAACTTAAGAATTGACAATTGAATTCATGGTCGTACCGCACGGCATAAACCATAATGGACCCTTATATCTATAGCTAATCGTACTATAGATCATGCACGAAAACAGTCCATATTTTACACTTCGAGAAAATACTTCGGATTCCACTCGTCTTTAGGTGTTCTGAGCACTCTACTCGCTCGATTTGCATAGCATTTTGAGCGATACTCATCGGTATACTAAAAAGTTCTCCAATATTCAATTGGTTGTTTCAGGTTCATTCGAGCAAAGTTCAAACTTTCCAATTTATGCTTTTCGGTAAGTTTTGGCTTTATCTTAGCAACATAGAAGCTTAAACTGAATTTGGCCAGGAGACGAGATACCGTTGTTAGAGACATGGAAATTCCACGAAGGGCTTAGTATTTTTCAGCTATGATTCGTCGAGTTTCGAATCTATGGCTCTGGCGATATTTAACAACGCGAAAATCTCAGCTTAGTCAAATTTTCTGACACTATTATCGGCATGAGAAGCTTCTAGCTTGCCTGTAACTTCAAAGTGCTTAAAAATGGAATAAACAGTTTGGAGACTACATTGAAGGCAACAAGCAATGTATTTCTTGGTTGCAACAGTTTGTGATTCTGTTTCTCACATTCTCATCATTATGCGACGCTCTTGTATTGTGATCCGTCGGCTTCGTGTGTGCTTCGTCATTTGAAGGATGAAGTGAAAAAGAAATGAACCGCAGAATTAATTGAATATGTTATAATTAGCATAAATACAGTGATTTAATTTTCAAGCGCAATTATTACATAAACATTTGTTAAAATCAAAGTTGGCTCGGACACCACAGTATCGAGAACGAAAAATCTTAATTTTACTAATTTTTTGTTAGATTTGAGTAAAATAGAAGGAGATTATGATTATATTAATTTAGTAAACTGTAAGTGTGTTAACAATTTTGTAAATTGCAAGAGTATAATGCTAAATGTACTTAATTCTCTTATTTCTGCAGATTAAATTCGAAAATTAAATATATCAAGTCATGTTAATATAACTGGTACATGTATTGACTTCACTAATTTGCACTTATTAACCACAAATATATTAAATCTTACAATATAAGATTGTCAAGTTAACTTGACTATCTTAAGCGGAAATTTTACATCTGTCACGTTTCAGCGATGCAAAATAATTCAAACAGCAACAAATTTCAAATCGATTTCTGTTAGCATAGATTTATGTTCATTCAGCGCAGAAAGTTTAGAAAGCCTTGACTGCGAAACTTTGAGTATAATCGCATCCGGGAACAAGCAATTAATCCAGCTACCGTTGAAAAGCAAAGCGACCAGAAAGACAGCGGACTTGAAAGGATGTGTTCTGGACCTTTCTGGAGTAGCTGGCAATTGGACCGAGCTGGCTTGCTAAGATTGTCATTTAAAGAAAATAGATAATCTTGATGACACTAAGTGTTAATTGAATAAAACAAATTAAATAAATAATATTAAAGAGTGTGAACGCGGTAGTTAGTTAGCAAAATTAAAACTAAATTTCTGCTAACTTTCAGATTTAAAGTAATTAGCTGGAATATGGCACTCAATTAGGTTGAATACCTGTACATTTCAATCTCCATAATTACCAGATTAATAAATAGTTTCTGGCGGTGTTTATGTAGATAACGTAAACATAAATGATTTTTCTTTTTTCTAAACCCCTGACATAAGAATATCAAAATGCACAGTGAAAAACATTCCGTAAAACTCAGTTTCGGATTTGTGTCGTTGTAACATATAACTTGTTTCTAAATTACCTAAAATATAATCGATAACAATTTGTAACTGCATTTTATTTAAATTCAGTATATTAAACTTTCATAATAAGAGCATATCATTCAGAGGAAAACATAATGGATATTAATATATATTGGAAGACTATAGGAAGTCTTTTAATGTCAATAAGCGGAAGAAGTGGAACATGAACAAGAGAGTAAAACAAGAACAGAAACGGATTTAAATTAAACAAACACTCGTTCAAAACATTTTGAACTCAACTTAATGTATTTCTGCTCAAGTTTAATAACTAAACGGAGGTTCAGAGTGAACTACTTTTATATTCCTCAACTGTTTTAAACGAATAAACGGAAGCAACATTTTGATTTGCAACTCCAAAATGTTAACAAGTATTTAACAGTTGTTTCCTGGTTCAGAGTGAACTGAAGTTATTCCTGTTATATTTTGACGGATCAATTGATATTTTGGTCCACATTTTAATAAATATCATGTTTTATTCTAAATTCAGAAATGAATTAAAACAATTCATATTAACGGATGAATTTGGAAATTGTTTTGGAAAGAAAAAAAAGATTAATTATTATTAATAAAACCGTCCGAATAAACTTTAATATGGAATTGAATAAAAATTAAAAAGTATTCAAGCATTGGAAAAATGTACGATGTGAATCATTAATTTGTATTAGCATAAAACTACTTACAATAAGACATATGTATTTTATAAACAATAAATTAATCTAAAAAGCTGTAGAAATACTTCTTGATTATCAAAATATTTTGCTTTTCCAACATATGTTTGAGTTCGTATTTAGTCCGATCGCTGTAATTTTATCTATATACTCGCAACAATACAATATTCAATATTTTATTATACATATTTATAATTAATAACATAATTATAATTATTTCACTCCAATCAATCATGGTGTTAACTGTATTATTATAAGCGTCTAATTTATTCACGATGGTTTCTAACAAGCATATAACAAATAAAATGTAATAATAGGTTAATTCCGTATAAATATGTAGTAATTACGTATTCAGAACATAAAATATCGGGTTTTGCATTAAAGAGTCGTCCATATCTTCTCGTGTTCAAACTGCTACTATAACGCACTCCCCTGCAAACAATGTATTTCACAGCCTCTATACAACACGAACTCAAGATCTTATGCTTAATCTAACTTATTAAATGCGCGATCTGCCTTCCTTCGCTCTTTTTGGCCTCAGCTCAACTGTTTAGCTAGTGAAATCGAACATAGCCGTTTCCGTTCTCTAAGATCTAGCTCAATGCTCACTCGTTTGCTTCACCTGCGATGTGAACGCGACTTTAACTGATTTCTCCTTTGTTGGTTCTGCCCAGAATATTTCTGGCCTCGTCCTGACTCCCAAAACTGCAATTTAATTGTAATAGTCTCTCGTTCAGGTAAGACTTTACGGGGTTAACGTGGGCGGATTGGTTTTAAACGCCTCATAAATGGCGGTGACGCTGGCTGAGTGCAACGTGTCCTGCTATAGTTAAGGGAGCGTTAATGGAACGATTATTGCTTATATTTTTGATGGGGTTATCTTGGAGGTAGACAATTTTAAGATCTGCTCTAATGTGCAAAATTTTGGCCAGGGAGTAGCGGCGTAAACTGGATAAATTACAGCAGCGTGCGATATATGTAGAAATGCAACGTACGCGTATGGACTTTGTTTAGAAATTTTACAATATGGTGAAACTGTAGATAATAAAATACAATGTAAAATTTCTTTCGTATTCGATGGAAAATAATGCTCGTGTCCAAACGGGTATGCTGTAAACGAAAGCTTATGCGTAAATATACTAGAAGCTATTAACAAGTTGATATAGACAAAACTGCCACTTGAATCTAAGTTATAAGATCTAAACAAAAGCGTAAAAGAGCTTGAAAATTAAGCTGAAATTATGAAAGGTGACTAAGATCAGATGCAGCTTGATATTTTGAGTTTATATAGCTTGAGTAACTAAACACAAGCTAACATAGAAAACAACTCATCACTGCTGCAATTCTACATTTCAGGCAATTTTACTAACATAGCCGAAAATTTGTACAATAGCACTGTAGTTTTGGATTAAAGAATATTTTAGAATGCGACGAATCTCAATTTTAGCATTTCAACCCTTGGCGAATACTCGTCAGGGTTGAACTAAAACATAACTCTGATGAATTAAACAATTTTAAACTAGAAAGAAAGAAGCGCGTAGCTGAAGCAAAATATTTCTGCCTTGAATTAAACTATACTAAGCTCAAACGAAGTTATTCAATAGCAGAAAAAACTAATTACGAACTTAAGCCTGCTTGTGCAATGCCTGAATAATGCAAATTACGCAAATCTCTCTGGTAAGTGCTACGTGGTAAACTAAAAAGATGATTCTGCGCTATGCAGCTAAAAAGTTTATGTGTCTTCTTTCGATGTCGCAGCCGTCGCTCAATACGTTATAAGTTCAGACAACTTTTCGTCCGGATATGTATTCACCACTATTGTTGTTGTTTAAGACGCATTCATAGATGTTTCTGATAACGTGTATTCAACAACTTTATATCCACTGTTTCAAGCTCAGAACGGTTTTACGAACCTAAAAATTCAGTTTGGAACAGAAACTTTAAACACAGGGTCGCTAATTCAAGCATAAGCAGCTATAATTACAATAAATTAAGTGAATATCATTTCTAAATCTGGGAGTCAACTTACGGTTAGCCCAGCATCACAGTTAAATATCCTTTCAGCTAGCCCAACTGGTGCAAGCATAACCAATTTGCTAGTTAATTTGTCTTTTGCTTTTTCTAACGGAAACATAACCTTAGTTGGCGTCGTGAGTGGTACTTTTAGTATGAATGGGTACCAGGTGCTAGGTTCCTACACTTGTACGCAAAAAGTCGCTATGATTGGACTCAAAGCCACTACAGCAACGGTGAATTTAATTCAAATCAGTTTCAGGCCGAGTGCATATTAGGTTGGAAATGGATCGTCCTATTTATTTGGTGGCGATGGATCAACAGTATGCACGTTCGTGATATACAACCTCGCAATAATATTGGGGAGCGGTTCCAACTTTTTAGGTCTTAGTTCTCTTTCATCTTCCTAATTAAACATGTACTTATTTGGAGGAATAGTTGCGTACATTGAGGAAGCGTCCAGTGTCAGCGTTAATAATGTAGTGCTTGACTCCTACTAACAGGTTAGCACAGAATACGTCAAGCACTCAGGTTTTCTCGTTGGATACTTGCAGTCCAGTTCTAGCTGTGTGTCTTTAGTTAACGTGTGCCTGTAGCAGAATATGACGAGCACAACTCAAGAATTTTGGTATTTTGGTCTCGTAGGGAATAGCCGTGGAATAACTCTGGTTAATAACGCGTCTATATCATTTTCCGTTCAAGGTGTGTATCTTAACGGATTTGGTATTATTGGCCTTCAATAAAACGCTGTCAAAGCAGAAGTTGTTAACGTAAGGACTACTTTTACTTTGAGCCCCAGTGGAGGTGGTTTCATGGGCGCTGTATTTGGCCAAAGCGCGGCGCAGAACAGTTCAATTTTGAACACGACAGTAGTTGGCAGCTTCAGCTCTGGCTCGACAGTAGGCGGGTTTATTGGGTTTTACGGCACTCTTTCCAACCTCACCATAGTGGATTCTATTGTTAACGCCAACGTTTCGGCCTCGGGCTAGAATGTAGGCGGCTTCATCGGACAGCAGAACTCGAACGTATTTATAATTAGTTCGACCGTTCAATCTGCTAATGTCTCCAGTGCTGGGCAGAACATTGGCGGGTTCATTGGTCAGTGCTCGTTGTAATTTTATCTTACCAGTTCGAAAATAATATACACGCGCATTTCTGGCTACTCCAATGTGGGAGTTGTTGTGGGAGTCATCGAAGGCGGAACTTATTCGTTCACCAATTCTTTTTCAAATTAGAACTTTGTGAATGGGGAATTGCAAACAGACTGCGGAACACTATTGAATAGCTGGTCCGTTTCCGGGTGTTGAGTGAAGAATTCTTAAAATTAAAGGATGTATAAATATTAATAATAAAGGCAGAAAGTTAACAAGACAAAAGTGTATTTTATTGTTATGCAAAAAGAAAATGACCATATTAGAACAGTGACCAGAAATTCCAACAAATTTGAAAAACTAATATTTATTTCTAATATAAATACACACCAAGTAATTTTTGTATCGTTCACATAATCAATGTTATTTCTGTATCTTATCCAAAAACAAAAGTTTCAAAATATTTTAAAGTAATTAAAAAAATACAATAAGATAAAGAAAAATCTGATTTAAATGTACAATTAATGTAAAAACATACTTTCTACAAAAAAGATCTTAAATGTCTTTTAAAACCATAGTAAAAAACTAATTAAACCACTACACACATACGTAATATTATTAATATTATGTATATATGTGTACATTTCATACCATAAAATAAAGTAAAATAGTTACTTGATATTAAAAAAGATGTTAAATCACACATAGAACAAAAAAATAAATACATTAAAGCTGTTACATAAATGAGGAAGCAGAATCACTTAGATTGGAAAAAAGATGAAAACTATTTTAATTAACTGGAGAATCACTAACCACAAGAATTATTAAAATATATATTATTTTTACTTGGCTATGGTAAAATAACTAGTATATATTTATATATTGTGTTTAGATGTATTGTTGGATTGTTGCTGTTGAGTGAGTCATGTTATTATTTTAATGTTTATATTTGAAGACATATACAAAAATGGTGTTTCATGTTATTATATGTAGAATATCATGATGATTACACAAACACTTATCTTTGTTGAGTAGATGCTATTAACTAGAGATAATATGTATATAACATTGTCTAGGACTGGTTCTGAATGCCTCTAAGATAGCTGTTATTATTAGTATATGCAATATTTCTGGACATGTGGGTCAATAGAGTGTTTCTGGGTCGATTGTTTGTTTTGTATTCGAGCAAGTTTCTCTTGGAGTGGACAACGTTAGGGTTTGTGCGAATGCTCAAAATATCGGATAGGGAAGCTTGAGCCAGACTGGGACCGTCACTGATACATGTGTTGTGTGTAGAGAAGGAAGTCCAGCATACGGCTTGTGCCAGAAGAGCCTTGAATTCGGCAAAGTCGAAGACGATAAATTTATATGCCCAAGTCTGTTTGTGTTCGATGGAGGAAGGTGTTCGTGTTAAGAAGGGGAAGTTATTAACGGGACCACGTGCGTGAACGTATTGGCTTCCGTTAACTTGCTAAAAAGCTAGAAAATAGATATCAACAACTCGATAGTTGTTTTATCCAACAGAACGGAAGTGCTTGAAAATACAACTGGAATTTTGAACGCGAGTTAAGTGCAGATTAAGCTGGATATTTAAAGTCTGTACTTGTTGAGCAACTTAACTCAAAGTAACACAATATCAAATTCATCATAGCTGTAACAGTCCATTCAAGGAAATTACACAAAAGCGGAAAATGACTTATAAACGAACATTTCAGTATTAGACTGGAGGATATTCGACAACGTCACCATTTTAAGCAACTAAATTTCAACGCTTAACGCAACTTCTCTAGCGCTGAACTAGAACATTACAGAGCTAAACCAGACGTTAAATGTTCAAAAAGATTATTATATTATTATATTATACATATTATCTCTAGTTAATAGCATCTACTCAACAAAGATAAGTGTTTGTGTAATCATCATGATATTCTACATATAATAACATGAAACACCATTTTTGTATATGTCTTCAAATATAAACATTAAAATAATAACATGACTCACTCAACAGCAACAATCCAACAATACATCTAAACGCAATAAATAAATATATACTGGTTATTTACATATATTAATGTATTCTCTGTTGTATAATATTGTTTATTGGTTGTCATGGTCTTATTAGAATAATTATTCTGTTTCAAACTACTATATGTATAATATTTATATTTGTAATTTAAGTCTGCAAATATACATTTTGCTTAATAATGATATTATAATTTAACAACTGTAGTATTATTAGAATCTTTGATTTATATGTGTTTAATATTTTACTTCATAAATTTATATATATAATTTTGTAGCGAACTAAGTTCAATATAAAAAGTTAATTTTCTTTATTATTAAATGCTGCAATTACCATTTACGGTCCTAATAAGATAACCACAAAATTTAAGTACTTCATTATTCGAAAAAGAGCGAATTTTACCTAAATTTAAAATATATTTTTGGATTAAATCGGTACTTAACCAATATAATTTTAACTTGATATGCAACAAAAAGTTGCTTAACCAGACATCAAAATATTAAGTATTACATGAGTTATTAGCAGTGAAAAAGGGTGATTTTTACATTTCTTCTACCAGCTATTATGGACCATTCTCTATGATATAAAGAAACAAGATACTAATACTATTTACCGTTTATGTTATAGAGAAGATGATTAAATAAATCTGTATTGAGATAAATTATGAAATTGCAAAATATGAGAAAATAAAAGAGATGAAAAATTATATCAATTTTGGGGCCAACAGTACATTCGCTCCTGTTCGCTATTTTCCCTCAATATAAGCATAGGTCGCTTTATAACACGCGAGCGATCTCTTGTGTATATACTATTTAATCATATTGTATAGAGTGAACGTATATACGTTATATACGTTATATTAATTTTATTATTAATGGATTAATTAGTTTTTTACAATAATTTTTTAAAAGACATTTTACTAGGTACCGAGTCTCACGAATAGTACTGTAAATCTTGAGTTAAGGTAGACCCGTGTGATTTTTAGTTAAGGTAGACCTAGACCATTTCTAGACACAATTTAGTCAGACATTGTGAACCATTTTTCTCTGATAATCACATTTCCTTTAAGGTGAAATATAAGATAACGCAATACTGATAATTTGTTTGTTTGTCACAATTTAGTCAGACATTGTGAATACATCTTTTTAAGATTGTTACGTTTACAGACCTATGATTAATTCATTATATATTTAACTAAAACGATATTAATATAATTCCCATCTCATTATATATTTAAAATGCTAAGAATATATCTACTATCATCTACAATGTACCAGGATGTCATGTGTATGCCAGTGCACTATAAGAATACACAGTTATCATATTCTTCGCAAATTTGTTACAGCCAGATTCTAAGAAACGGCCAGCTCTACCAATATTGTCAGAAGGAGTATTCCCTTTCTTCTCGCGTCCAATCCGCTAGTATAACGCAGTCTCCAGCAAGAGCCGTTCACCTCAGCCTGTACACAACCACAACATAAAATCTGATTCTAAATCTGACCTACTCGATGCAGAACATGCCTTCGTTATCTATCTTCGGCCTCACCAACGATATTTCACTGTAGAACTCGGTCATATCCGTAAACATTCCGCAATACCTTTCCCAAGGATCCCTCCTCTGCTTCGCCTGCGACGTGACTGCGAACGCCTCCGATTTCACCTTCGTCGCTTCTGGCCATAACGTGTCTGGAGTTGTTCTATCTCCGCTTACAACTTTCTCACTGAACTAGTCTCTGGTTCAGTTCAGGTTGAACGGGGTAAACGTAGGGGGACTGGTTCTGAATGCCTCTAAGATAGCTGTTATTATTAGTATATGCAATATTTCTGGACATGTGGGTCAATAGAGTGTTTCTGGGTCGATTGTTTGTTTTGTATTCGAGCAAGTTTCTCTTGGAGTGGACAACGTTAGGGTTTGTGCGAATGCTCAAAATATCGGATAGGGAAGCTTGAGCCAGACTGGGACCGTCACTGATACATGTGTTGTGTGTAGAGAAGGAAGTCCAGCATACGGCTTGTGCCAGAAGAGCCTTGAATTCGGCAAAGTCGAAGACGATAAATTTATATGCCCAAGTCTGTTTGTGTTCGATGGAGGAAGGTGTTCGTGTTAAGAAGGGGAAGTTATTAACGGGACCACGTGCGTGAACGTATTGGCTTCCGTTAACTTGCTAAAAAGCTAGAAAATAGATATCAACAACTCGATAGTTGTTTTATCCAACAGAACGGAAGTGCTTGAAAATACAACTGGAATTTTGAACGCGAGTTAAGTGCAGATTAAGCTGGATATTTAAAGTCTGTACTTGTTGAGCAACTTAACTCAAAGTAACACAATATCAAATTCATCATAGCTGTAACAGTCCATTCAAGGAAATTACACAAAAGCGGAAAATGACTTATAAACGAACATTTCAGTATTAGACTGGAGGATATTCGACAACGTCACCATTTTAAGCAACTAAATTTCAACGCTTAACGCAACTTCTCTAGCGCTGAACTAGAACATTACAGAGCTAAACCAGACGTTAAATGTTCAAAAAGATTAAACTTAGCTTTTAACTCAGAATATAACAAATTTGAACCAAACTCTTATATCCTCGAATAAATTAATTCAGCAGTAGTAATAATTAATAAATAGCCTTAGTGTTCTTGTAGAGTGCTTGAATAATATGGACTAGTAAAATATATCTGGTCAGTGCTATGTAGTAGACAATAGTTTGTTATCATGCAGTTAAAAAGTCTATCAGTCATCCTTTGACCATTCAGTAGTCACTCATTAGGTTATAAATTCTGGTAATTTTACAAGTTACGTATTCAGCACTTCTATTACAAATGCGTTTATTGACATTTCAAATAATGTTTACTCTTCTATCGTGTATCCTCTGTTTTAATCTCAAAGCACTTTCACGAATTTGAAGATCCAGTTTGAGGCTCAAACTCTTAACAGTGGTTCTTTCATTTCAACCCAAAGCGGAGCGATCACCATCAATCAGATGAACATAGTTTCTAGATCTGGAAGTCAACTTACAGTCAACACTAATTCTTAACTTAATATTTTAACTAATTCACCAGTTGGAGCAGATATTAATAATTTGTTGGTTAATTTATCTTTCGCCTCCTCAGCTGGGAATATAACGTTAATTAACAACATTAACGATGTTTTTAACATCTTTGGATATCAGGTGCTTGGCGATTACAACAGCACTTTAACGGTTGCGATGATCGGAATTAACGTTTAAACAGCCACCATCAATTTGAATCAAGTAAGTTTCAAACCAAATACTTACAATGTTGGAAATGGATCTTCATATTTATTCGGGAGAACGGTTTCAGGTGCGAGCTCATTTGTGATAAACAATCTTGCAATAGTAATTGGAAACAGTTCAAATTTTGTTTTTCTGGGTTCAATTTCAACAACAACATATGATACTAATTATTATTTATTTGGGGGCATAATAGCGTATATTAACGCCACATCATCCATTAATGTGAATAGTGTAATTCTAGACTCGTACCAGATGTTTAGCACCAATTACGTGAGTGATTCTGGTTTTCTGGTTGGATACGTTAAATCTAGTTCAAGCAACGTTGTAATAAAGAACGCGTGCCTCTAACAGAATGTGACGAGCACAACTCTAGAATTCTGGAGTTTTGGCCTCATCGGATGGAATTCGGGAAACATCTCCATTTAAAACGAATCGGTAATCTTTTCCGTTCAGAGCGCTTAGTTAAATGGTTTTGGAATCGTTGGTGCTCAAGATTTAAGTTCAATTTATGTGGAAGTTATAAACTTGATAACTTCTGTGAGCGTTAGTTCCAGTGGCGGTGATTGTGTCGGTACTGTCTTTGGATACGAAGCTGCGAAACACTGCTCCGTTTAAAACGCGAGTGTGGTTGGAGGAAACATTTCTGGTTTAAGTTGGGTTGGTGGAATTATCGGTTATTAAAATTCGAACACAAACACTACGATTCTAAATTCTTCGGTTTAAAACTCGAACGTTTCCGGTTCAAATTCTGTTGGTGGAATTATTGGAAAATGTTCATCCAAATTATAGTTAACGTACGTGCAAATTAAGTTCGTGCGCATTACCGGTAGTTCAGATTTAGGGGTTGTGGTTGGTTACAATAACGGGGGAACGTATTCGTTTATCACTTCAACAGCCTCTTCGAACTACATAAACGGCGCGATATAAACTGAGTGCGCCAGTTTGTCGAACACCTGGTCCGTTTCCGGGTGCTGAGTGAAAGAAAAATTATTTGAATATAAAGCTAATTTCAGCTTAACTGCATGACGGTATTTTTATGTTTTCGGCAGACAACTTTTTGTGTTGAAGCGAAATGTGTTGAAGCTTACATTTTGCAAATATATAGAGGCAAAAATCGATGGCGTACACCCCTCTATTATGATGTAACTATTAGTTAAATTGATTTTGATAAGTAGAAATATACAAACATGTAAAAGCGAACATATTTATTTTTTCGTAACTTTACCACTCTACTCCTTTCTAAATCACTTTTAAATACAACATATTTTTATCATTTATACAAACTGCAGCTGAATGAGTGGACTCAAGTTGAAATATAATATATCAGATAGTGTTAATAACAGAAATATTCGATTCAAAATTTATCAAATATTTTACTTTACTTGCTGCAAAAAGTAGTTATTTGAGCTCCACTCAAATATAATATTTAAAATACAAAGGTGGGATTTATATAAATACTAAATACTAATACTAAAATTTAATAGAAACCTACCAGCTCGTATTATTGTGTTCAAAATTACAAAATTAGTGAAAGCATAATTATCACAACTAAACCGTCTAGGCTGAACTACGTATACAGTGAAATTATATTGCTTTATGTATCTCTATTTATAACTGGCAATATAAGCACCGGCCTCTGATACGAATCCCAAATTATTGAAATTATTGATTTCCACAATTTGATTTTATAGTATAAGGACATGAAATGTATATTAAAATTACAGGAGTCGTCCATATCTTCTCGTGTTCAAACTGCTACTATAACGCACTCTCCTGCAAACAATGTATTTCACAGCCTCTATACAACACGAACTCAAGATCTTATGCTTAATCTAACTTATTAAATGCGCGATCTGCCTTCCTTCGCTCTTTTTGGCCTCAGCTCAACTGTTTAGCTAGTGAAATCGAACATAGCCGTTTCCGTTCTCTAAGATCTAGCTCAATGCTCACTCGTTTGCTTCACCTGCGATGTGAACGCGACTTTAACTGATTTCTCCTTTGTTGGTTCTGCCCAGAATATTTCTGGCCTCGTCCTGACTCCCAAAACTGCAATTTAATTGTAATAGTCTCTCGTTCAGGTAAGACTTTACGGGGTTAACGTGGGCGGATTGGTTTTAAACGCCTCATAAATGGCGGTGACGCTGGCTGAGTGCAACGTGTCCTGCTATAGTTAAGGGAGCGTTAATGGAACGATTATTGCTTATATTTTTGATGGGGTTATCTTGGAGGTAGACAATTTTAAGATCTGCTCTAATGTGCAAAATTTTGGCCAGGGAGTAGCGGCGTAAACTGGATAAATTACAGCAGCGTGCGATATATGTAGAAATGCAACGTACGCGTATGGACTTTGTTTAGAAATTTTACAATATGGTGAAACTGTAGATAATAAAATACAATGTAAAATTTCTTTCGTATTCGATGGAAAATAATGCTCGTGTCCAAACGGGTATGCTGTAAACGAAAGCTTATGCGTAAATATACTAGAAGCTATTAACAAGTTGATATAGACAAAACTGCCACTTGAATCTAAGTTATAAGATCTAAACAAAAGCGTAAAAGAGCTTGAAAATTAAGCTGAAATTATGAAAGGTGACTAAGATCAGATGCAGCTTGATATTTTGAGTTTATATAGCTTGAGTAACTAAACACAAGCTAACATAGAAAACAACTCATCACTGCTGCAATTCTACATTTCAGGCAATTTTACTAACATAGCCGAAAATTTGTACAATAGCACTGTAGTTTTGGATTAAAGAATATTTTAGAATGCGACGAATCTCAATTTTAGCATTTCAACCCTTGGCGAATACTCGTCAGGGTTGAACTAAAACATAACTCTGATGAATTAAACAATTTTAAACTAGAAAGAAAGAAGCGCGTAGCTGAAGCAAAATATTTCTGCCTTGAATTAAACTATACTAAGCTCAAACGAAGTTATTCAATAGCAGAAAAAACTAATTACGAACTTAAGCCTGCTTGTGCAATGCCTGAATAATGCAAATTACGCAAATCTCTCTGGTAAGTGCTACGTGGTAAACTAAAAAGATGATTCTGCGCTATGCAGCTAAAAAGTTTATGTGTCTTCTTTCGATGTCGCAGCCGTCGCTCAATACGTTATAAGTTCAGACAACTTTTCGTCCGGATATGTATTCACCACTATTGTTGTTGTTTAAGACGCATTCATAGATGTTTCTGATAACGTGTATTCAACAACTTTATATCCACTGTTTCAAGCTCAGAACGGTTTTACGAACCTAAAAATTCAGTTTGGAACAGAAACTTTAAACACAGGGTCGCTAATTCAAGCATAAGCAGCTATAATTACAATAAATTAAGTGAATATCATTTCTAAATCTGGGAGTCAACTTACGGTTAGCCCAGCATCACAGTTAAATATCCTTTCAGCTAGCCCAACTGGTGCAAGCATAACCAATTTGCTAGTTAATTTGTCTTTTGCTTTTTCTAACGGAAACATAACCTTAGTTGGCGTCGTGAGTGGTACTTTTAGTATGAATGGGTACCAGGTGCTAGGTTCCTACACTTGTACGCAAAAAGTCGCTATGATTGGACTCAAAGCCACTACAGCAACGGTGAATTTAATTCAAATCAGTTTCAGGCCGAGTGCATATTAGGTTGGAAATGGATCGTCCTATTTATTTGGTGGCGATGGATCAACAGTATGCACGTTCGTGATATACAACCTCGCAATAATATTGGGGAGCGGTTCCAACTTTTTAGGTCTTAGTTCTCTTTCATCTTCCTAATTAAACATGTACTTATTTGGAGGAATAGTTGCGTACATTGAGGAAGCGTCCAGTGTCAGCGTTAATAATGTAGTGCTTGACTCCTACTAACAGGTTAGCACAGAATACGTCAAGCACTCAGGTTTTCTCGTTGGATACTTGCAGTCCAGTTCTAGCTGTGTGTCTTTAGTTAACGTGTGCCTGTAGCAGAATATGACGAGCACAACTAAAGAATTTTGGTATTTTGGTCTCGTAGGGAATAGCCGTGGAATAACTCTGGTTAATAACGCGTCTATATCATTTTCCGTTCAAGGTGTGTATCTTAACGGATTTGGTATTATTGGCCTTCAATAAAACGCTGTCAAAGCAGAAGTTGTTAACGTAAGGACTACTTTTACTTTGAGCCCCAGTGGAGGTGGTTTCATGGGCGCTGTATTTGGCCAAAGCGCGGCGCAGAACAGTTCAATTTTGAACACGACAGTAGTTGGCAGCTTCAGCTCTGGCTCGACAGTAGGCGGGTTTATTGGGTTTTACGGCACTCTTTCCAACCTCACCATAGTGGATTCTATTGTTAACGCCAACGTTTCGGCCTCGGGCTAGAATGTAGGCGGCTTCATCGGACAGCAGAACTCGAACGTATTTATAATTAGTTCGACCGTTCAATCTGCTAATGTCTCCAGTGCTGGGCAGAACATTGGCGGGTTCATTGGTCAGTGCTCGTTGTAATTTTATCTTACCAGTTCGAAAATAATATACACGCGCATTTCTGGCTACTCCAATGTGGGAGTTGTTGTGGGAGTCATCGAAGGCGGAACTTATTCGTTCACCAATTCTTTTTCAAATTAGAACTTTGTGAATGGGGAATTGCAAACAGACTGCGGAACACTATCGAATAGTTGGTCCGTTTCCGGGTGCTGAGTGAACTCTATATCGATAATATTGGCCGATTAAGAACACAATGATATTTCGTTTATGAAATGTGAGTAGTCATTATTTATTATTATCTAGGCATTATAATAATTGATTTAGTATATATTGTGTCATATTATATTTTATTCCACCTCTAATTAACAATAAATATCACAAAATATATTCTCTTATTAATTGAAACCCAAAACACTTTAAAATGGAATAAATGTATTTAAAATATTATAATGTATTTATATGATGAAAATACTCTATAAATTTGTGTATATTCTAAAATATTAATAATTATTCTAAAGGGCTTTATTTTCAGCTAAAATCTATAAAAATATTGGGCTTAAACATAAAGCTCTATAACATATTTGCTAGTTGAAATAATTACCTCAATCATTAATTACCTCGTCAGTTTTACAATTCCCACGTCAAATAACCCATCTTCGTCTTTCCTCACTCACATCTTACTCCAGTTTATTCGTTTAAAACTGAGAGGGATATAAAAGTAGTTCACTCTGAACCTCCATTTAGTTATTAAACTTGAGCAGAAATACATTAAGTTGAACTCAAAATGTTTTGAATGAATATTTGTTTAATTTAAATCCGTTTTTATTCTTATTTAACTCTCTTGTTCATGTTCCACTTCTTTTGCTTATTGATATTAAATGATTTTTTGTAACTGTAACCGCCCGCTTAAGGTAGCCCTACTCGCTTTCTAGACCACTTTTTGGCATTTTCAGGCAAAACTAGGGTAAAATAGATTCATTTTCAATTTATATATTTAATACATACAAATTAATGATTTACATCGTACATTTTTTCCAATAATTGAATGCTTTAATTTCTTCAAATTAATTTCTGCATTTTAAAGCTTATTTCGACATCATTTTTGTGTTAAAAACAATTTCCAAATAACAACAATATAGAGTATTTTAGAATTTAGAAAATCAACTAAACTCAAACAAAATGATATTTATAAATAAAAACAATAACTTCAGTTCATTCTGAACCAGGAAACAACTGTTAAATAGTTGTCAACATTTTGGAGTTGCAAATGAAAATGTTTTGAACGAGTTTTTGTTTAATTTAAATCCGTTTCTGTTCCTGTTTAACTCTCTTGTTCAAGTTCCACTTCATTCGTTTATTGATATTAAAAGATTTTATGTAACTGTCGTATAACAATTGGTATTCGTGGTGTTATGCTCCTCTGAATGATATACTATTGATAGGTAAGTTTAACACGCTGAAATTAATTAAATTACAGTTTCTGATTCGTATACTATTTGAATTGATTTAATTTGGAGCCAATGATAAATTACACTCGTTGAACTCTAAAACTGAATTTTCTGGAACACTTTTCACGGCGCATTTTGATATTCTGATGTGAGACGTTTAGAAGCAAGAAAAATCATTTATGTTTACGTTCTCTACATTAACACTAATAGATACTATGTTTTGGTCTGATACTTGTAAAGCTCTAAAATAGCTATCATAAATACAAATTTAGTACCACTTTCCAGTTAATTAGTCTAAATCTGAAAGTTCACAGTGCTTTAGCCGGAGTACGGTTTTTTAATTGCCTTATAAGTACTTATCTATATGCATTGATTTATCCAGTACACAATCCTAACAATCCAGCTCAGTCCAATTGCCAGCTACTCCGGAAAGATCCAGCGTGCATCCTCTCAAGTCCGCTGTCTTTCTGGTTGCTTTGCTTTTTAACGGCAGCTGAATTAATTGTTTGTTCCCGGATGCAAATATACCCAAAGTTTCGCAGTCAAAGCTTTCTATACTTTCTGCGCTATACTAACAGTTACTTATACAAATAGATTTAGCTTTAAAATTAAATGAATTTTCAATAATTTCGCATTGCCGAAACGTGACAGATGAAAAATTCCCGCTCAAAAGAGATAAATTTACTTTATTGTCAAGTATTGTGAGATTAATTATCGATATATAGACTAATTAATGCAAATGTTGGTAGTCTATATGTGAGCTAGTTATGTGCACCTAATTAGATACGTTTAACGTATGGATTTAATTTACATAAAGTGTAGAATGATACGTGTTTAGACTTTTACTTGTACAATTGACAAAATCGTTAACGCACTCACAATTTATAAGATTAATATAGTCAAAATCTCCTTCCATTTTACTCAGATCTAGTATACAGTTCGTAATGTATAACGTTTTGGTTCTAGATAGAACCGGATAATCTTAGAACAAAGAATGACCATTCATAATCCCATTAATTCGTATTTCTGGATAAAATTATTTAATTTAATTCGAATTAAATGGAGACTATAACTCACTATGCGTCCAGTTAATTGTCAATAAATTGGGCCTATCAGTCTCATAATAGAACATATTTGAAGTGGAATAAAGTACTACAATAAAGAATTTCTTAGCAATTTATATGCATTCTGAGCATTTATAAGCCTATAAGATTAAAAGATAGATAAGCTAGATTAAATAAAATAGCATCTTTAAAATATCAATATGTGAGTATTATTAATTACATGACTCACTAATGATATGATTATGCTCATTAATTGTGAAAACCCCCATAAACTTAAACATATTTTTAATTAAATGATATAAAATTCACTCCGAACCGAAAACGTTATCAATTAATTTTTGCATTTAAAATATCATTTAAATATTTGAACTAGAAATATTTTGAATCCGTTAATGCTTTTGTTCATTTATTAATTCCTTCATTAATTCACTCCGAACTAATTAACAACTGTTAAATAGTTGTTAACATTTTGGAATTGCAAATGAAAATGTTTTGAACGAGTGTTTGTTTAATTGAAATTCGTTTCTGTTCCTGTTTAACACTCTTGTTCATGTTCCACTTCTTGTGTTTATTGGTATTATAAGACTTCTTAAATTCTTCCAATATATACTAGTATCCGTAATGTTTTCCTCTGAATGATATGCTCTTAATAGGAAAGTTTAACACGCGGAATTTGAATATACGGCAGTCACAGAGTGTTATCGAATTAATTTTAGGTAATTTAGAATCAAGTTATATGTTACAATTGTTCAAATCTAAAACTGAATTTTATGGAATGTTTTTCACTGTACATTTAAATATTCTGATGTGAGAAGCTTAAAAACAAGAAAAATCATTTATATTTACGTTTTATATATAAATAATACCAGAAACTATTTAATGATCTGGTAATTATGGAGATAGAAATGTACAGGTATCCAACCAAATATAGTGCCATTATCCCGACAATTAGTTTAAATCTTAGAGTTAGCTTTAATTCAGAGTTAGTTTTATTTTTGCTTATTAACTACCGAGTTCACATTCTTTAATATTATTTATTTAATTTGTTTTATTCAATTGATATTAAGTGTCATCAACATTATTTATTCTCTTTAAAAAGCAATCATAACAAGCCAACTCAGTCCAATTGCCAGCAACTCCACAAAGATCAAGAATACAGCCTCTCAAGTCCGCTGTCTTTCTGATCGCTTTGCTTTTCAACGGCAACTAGATTAATTGTTCATTCCCGGATGCGAATATGCTCAAAGTTTCACAATCAAGACTCTCTATACTTTCTGCGCTGAATGAGCATTAATTAATGCTAACAGAATTCGATTTGAAATTTGTTGCCGTTTAAATAATTTTGCATGTACGAAACGTGACAGATGTAAAATTCCCGCTTAAGAGAGACACGTTTACTTGACAATCTTCTATTGTAAGATTTATAATATTTGTGGTTAATAAGTGCAAATTTGTGAAGTCAATATATGAACCAGTAATATTAACATGACTTGATACATTTAGTTTTTGAATTTGATCTGCAGAAATAAGAGAATTAAGCACATTTAGCATTATACTTTTGCAATTAACAAAATTGTTAACATACTTACAGTTTACTAAATTAATATAATCAAAATCTCCTTCTATTTTACTCAGATCTAACAAAAAACTAGTAAAATTTAGATTTTTCGTTCTCGACAGAATATAATAATCACTAAACAATGAATAGCCGTTCTAAACCCCATATATACGTATCTCTGAATAGAATTATTATATTTGGTTTTTAGCAATAAATGGAGTTTTGTCAATGTTCTCTGTCCAGCTCACCGCCAAACAGTGGGGTTTATTAATTATAGAATAGAACATATATTTGAGGTGGAATAAAGAATTTTTCATTTATTATGAAAAGATTATTTTTTTAGTTTTTTATATTCTTCTATTTTAAAAATGTACGGTTAGATATACTAGATTTATCCCTAGTTTCCAAAATATAACAAAATTCAAATTCTAGTTCTAATTCGATTTAAAGATGAAATTACGATAATCGATGAACAAAACGATTATAAATTTAAGATCAATTGTTTATTCCGGCTTTCTATACTTTCTGCACTGAATGAGCATGAAAAATGTCAACAGATCTTTCAATAATTAGTTTTGATAACTAAAACGTTGAAAATACTCAGGAGCATTTTAGATGAGTGATATAACAAGTTCAGATTAGTACAACCCAAGTCTGTTATTGGATTAGTTGGCCTTACCAAAAACTAAACATCTTCTACTGCGTTTATTTTTGACAGGTATTATAATAATCAGTTAATAATCGTTTCTTCAACTCTTTTAAAATTTAAAATTCACTCCGAACTGCAAAACAAATATTTGAAAACGGTCAATAATTTATTTTGGGAAGAAAACAATTTTTGAACCCTCAACATTTTACTTTGAACCCGTTTGTCCTCCTGTTATTTTCTTTTCCGGTGGTTTTAACCGATTCTATAAAGTATTTGAACGCTTTTGCTGTGGATTTCAAGCAACTTCTGGTAATTTTAATGCTTATCTCTGAATTGTATATTGGACGCATGGTTGAAGTATGTTGAGCTGAACATGTAGAGGGCGCAATTAATTATTGTTAACGAGTGAATTCTAAAGAAAGACTATTTTTGAATTTGTAATTTGCATCTGTCGGCTGTTACGTTCGAGTTCTAGGGTATATTTGTAACAGTGCAGTTAGATACCTTCAAATGAGTAGCTTTGAAGCAACTAAAATCGGTTAAATTTACATCGTCAATGTACACACAAGTTGAAACTATTTTTTAGTCATTTGGAATACCTTGCGTTCTGAACTTGCACTTATCCAAGAATATTGTATTCCAAGTGTCCACTAATTGATTAAGGTCTAATTCACAGCGCTTTAAATGCAATTCAGTTCTCATATCACTTTCAATGCTTTCAATCTAAAATTTATCAACATATACAAATATCTTACGCATTAAAATTCTGAATATCGCAGTCTTCGCACTCGATTTTTGCCCAACTTCCAGCGAGCCCATTAAGATCAATAGTGTACCCCCTGAATTCAGCCAGTTTTCTAATCGCTTTGCTCTTATGTAAGTGGTATCTCAAACGCACTTTTGCTCTTACTCTAACCAAACAATTGCAAGGTTTCGCATTATAAACTCTCAAGCCCAATAGCCTTGCAGGTGCACGAGCTGATGTAAACGGATTTTGCCTTGAAATTCAGGGCAACGTTGAACAAATCACAGTTTCTGAGGAAAACTGATATAAACACACCGTTAAAATGTGAGAGATTTATTTTACAGTCATTCAATGTTAAATTCGTAACTGTGTTTTCGAGTTAAAAAGAGTTTTCAAAGTCAAATTGGAGTGAATTATTTGCAATGTTAAATTATGAGTTAGTTGATAGATGCTTAAGTTACTCAACTATAAGTTGAGTATTTATGGTGTTAAGGCCGTGCACAGAGCAGACGAAGTTGTTAAAGCACTTACAATCTGTTAGGTGCAATGAACTGAACTCTCCCTGAAGTTTATTCAAGTCTAATAAACAATTCGTTAAGTGAAGCGTCTTTGTTCTGGATAAAAGCTCATAATCGCTGAAAGGTGTATATGAATTCTTGAGTCCGTTAATACGAATTTCCTAATATAATGAATTTGTCAGATTTGCGCTAAAATATATACCTGTATCTATACCTTGTATGTAGTTAAGTGTCAAATAATTTCTATTATGAGTATCAACTATTGAGAACATATTAGGTGTGGCATAAAGTATTTTAAAATGTTGTAATCATATTCATGCAGTAACGCCTTGATCTAATAGCATTAATTTAGGAGATACTTATATTTAGTCCTTCAAATAAATATTTAGTCTTGTAATAATTTTACCTTTAATTTTATTTAATTTCATATTTATACATCCCACTCACTTAACTTTCGTTTATACTTGTTCGTTCCTTCTGTACACGAACTGTAAGTTCACATGAATGATCATTAGTTTAAGATACACCTACGTACGTTAGGCGCACCTCCGCAGCCAATGCAACCAACGACTCGGGCACAAGCATCCAGGGGCATAACGCGGCTGCTTCGTGCAAGCCGATCTATACGGGAATCTACCTGCGTCGTACCATCTGTGTTTCTAAGGAAGCAATGGAGCGGTTACCGCTTTCCAATCCTGGCGGATCATTGATGGCATACCCTTAGCCATACCGATCCTTGACGGCAGCTCAGCACTTTGAACCGGGGGATTTTACCTTCCGCAACCGATTTGGCCGAGCCGCATCTCAGGAATTTGAATGCTGCGAGGAACGAGAAGCGCAACCGAATGAACCCATCATCGATCACACTAAACAAAGCTGGTATTTCAGCAGTGCCTCTTCAGATCTAACGTCGAACGCCAAGCCTAATCGTTCAATATAATAAATCTTAAATAGAGCATATTTGAAAAATCTGTGCATATAAATCGTTTAATTTCATATTTATATTGTTAAAATAGTAGATTAAATCACTTCCATATCGCTAGGACAACTGATGCAACTATAAGGCCACAAATAATGAAGCCAGACCACATGAACTCGCTTACTAAATCTGAATTTGATTTAGAAACTCCAAATAATTTCTTTTCTGGATTTTGCATGTAGTTTTCAACGAAGTATTTCAATACTTGGTCAGTGGATGTAACGCCTACGGTCTTAGGCGTATAAACCTTGTGTTACTCATTGTAACCTCTTTTAGAGCATGGAGCAAAGTATTCAGCAAGTCTTGGGTAATTGTAATCGTCTGAAAGGACATCGTAATATTTTCCTTCTTCTGCTCTGTAAGGAACCAAAAACTTTGGGTTCGAGCTTGGATCATTGTTGGGATAATTCAACTTATCAACTACGCAATTAACTTCTTCTCCCAGCATTTTAGGGAAATAATAGATAAAGTTTGGGAATGGCATGATGGTATATATGTCGTCTCTAAATATTGGTCCGATGAACATGTTATCTCTTATGGAACCAGTATTAGAAACTGCGTATTGTATAGCATCTGAGTCGTCTCTATAAACGACGTTTGGATATACAGAATACATCCATAGTCTTTACATAGAATTACCTTCGGCAATTAAACCTCTCTTCATATATTTGAATTTAC
This sequence comes from Hexamita inflata, assembly GCA_963988835.1. Taxonomy (NCBI): domain Eukaryota; phylum Fornicata; order Diplomonadida; family Hexamitidae; genus Hexamita; species Hexamita inflata. The sequence continues at coordinate 150,020 of CAXDID010000686.1, forward strand.
TGTAGCCAATGACTTTGTTAAGTCCAAGATCAGTTTCCCACTTTTAGAACTGTTTTCTCAGTTCAATACCTCTATCAGTTTCAAATTTAGCGGCAGATTTATTAAATCTAGCTGCAAGACCAGTATCTTTACCAGTATTATAGTCAATGTAGCTAACTTAGTTGTTGAAACCGTTGAAGTAAAAGCGAGAAGCCATCTTCATACCCTTGTATGTAGCACCATTGAAAGTGTATTCAATATCGGAGTACCCATATACGACATGCATAACGTTTCTACCATAGCATCCAGCTTCTGTGTTGTAACAGTTTGCATCTTTCGATCCGTCTTCAAGCAAGCAATCATATGTGTGAGTTTAATGAGAGTGAGCTGTAATTAAAATGATTGGAACTTCGTAGTTGAACTTAGCCTTAAATTACTTTCTCATTTCCCAAAATACTTCATTTGATTCTTTTTCACGTGAAGCTATATGACAATTTAGCACTAAAACGTCAGTTTTTGGACCATATTCATCAATAATTTATTGAATTTCAGGGGTTCTGATTGTGAGAGTTTGGTTGATGACTTCAGCTCCATTATAAGTGTGATCGCCCATGTACAAGAATGCGAATGAGAGAATTCTGAGCCCGTTAGGTTTGACATCATATTTAAATCTGTTTTTGATCAATGGTTGACCATTAAACTGGATATTTGTTGTGATCATGCGTGGGCCAAAGAGTTGCTCGGTATTTTCTAAAAAGTAGTTGAAAGTTTCGAGACTACCAAGATCGTGGTTACCAACTGTTGTCAAATCGAGAGATAAATTTGACAAAGCTTAGAATCCATACATGCAGCGTGGATTTGTTCCATCAGAGAAACCGGTTCCTTCACATATATCACCTCCGTCAACGAAGAATGTGGTGGCGTCAATATTTTTGGAGATATTTTCACGAACACGACCAACATACGATTCAATAGTACCCAAATCACCATAATTTAATTCATGGCGGTGACCTCCGATCCAACCATGAAGATCAGATACTTAGATCAAGTGTAGCTCTTTAATAGTTAAAATTAGAGAAAGGGTTAACATGCAGAGGGAGTGAAAAACATGAACTATTAATGAATACTTGATCTGATAAATCACATCATCCATTCATTCTGGGATGTCCCAAAATTACATGTGTCCCAAATTGACTTGTTGACCTAAAGTTTGACCTAATTATAAAGCTAGTAGCCGTTTCATTATTAATTTTTTGACAAAATTCACATTCACATAAAATAAAAGTCTAAAAGTAGTGTGTATCTGATCTAATTGGATATTACCATAATTTTATTGTGTTACCTTTTTAGAAGATTAATGTAAAGTAATTATGGATACAATTTGTTGACTTTACAAATATTTTGTATATTTGCTGGAATCCTGTTGATTATTTTGATTGAGTTAGTGTGTTATTATATACTAGTACCTTGTTTAATATACGAACAATATCTTAAAAGAATTAAGCGCTCACAATTCTGCTTTGGTGGCCGGACAGTACTGTTATTGAATGTATTCAGAGTCTCTTGAGTTCATAACTTTTGCGTCAATGTATTTTTGGCAGAGTTCTCTGATGTTTGCTTCAGTGAAGTGGTTGAATTTTTGGCTGAGTGCTACGTGGTAGTTGATGGTTTGCCAAACGATGTGTTGGAATTATTAGTGGTATTCAGTTGGGAATTTCTCCATCATTCTTCTGTAAACGATTAGAGTTTGCCTTTATCTGTCTAGAGTGAGTTCGAAGTTTGTTTTGCTCCTGAACGTCCATGCGGCCGCTCTGATGATGTATGTGTACCCCATAACATCTAACCCGACGTATCTGTCCAATAATAAAAATATGGTGCCCATAATCAGCGTGTCTTCAGAGTACGTCAGGCCCATGTTGAGCAGGTCCTTGCCCATGTAATTGAGCGCTTTAAGGTAAATGGCCTTTGTGATCAGTTTCCCGTGCATGGTTGAGCCGTTTCCTTGCAGCAAGAAGTACTCCATAACCTTGGAAGAGTTAACGACGTCGAATATGACCGGGTTCGCCCACTCGTAGTACTCGATGGTGATTGAACCGTCCTTCTTCGTTATTTGCCTCTGTTCCTTGAAGTGAACGACGTCCGCGTTCGTTTCAAGGGCTTTCTGCAAAGAGAGTTCTGCGATTGAGTTGTTGAAGAAGAAATCGTCGGCGTCTAAAAAGAGGATGTGGTCGGCGCGAGCTTTCGCGATTCCCTCTGCGCGCGCGTTCACCAAGCCCTTGTTCTTCTTGGACTTTACCAGAATGATGCGGTCGTCCTTCTTCTGCAAAATCTCAACGAAAATCACACTCGAATCGGTACTGCCGTCGTCCACACAAATTATCTCAATGTCCCTCAAAGTCTGATTCTGAGCGGACTTAATGGCCGTTTTCAAGACAGCAGCCTCGTTGTAAAAAGGAATTATCACTGAAACCAACGGCTTCTTCGCCTCCTTCGCCAGAAACACGCGTGTTAGAAACAGCATTATCTGAGGAGTGGAAAATTTATTATAGCTAATTATATATTAGATATAGCGATTGAAATGGTGTTGATAATCTTACAAATCAATTTATTAATTGCTAAATTTTAATAATCACCAGTATATATAATATAACGACCAAACGCTATATAGATTGATACATACTGAGTAATTATACTATATTATAAATCGTTTGGTACACTTCTTAGTGTGCAGTTCATAATACTTAAAATTACAAGAATCATAATATTAATCATTTAAACTTTTATAATATTCATTAGACTTGTATTCGTTTTAGAATTAACAAGACTTAACAGCAACTATATCATGAGTTTATTAATGAAGAATACTATCCCTTGAGATTTTAGTGCTTTTAATATTTAATATAGCACAAATTTATTCTAAATATAACATATTGGTTTCTACAGAGATATTGGAGTCATTATCTAATATTTATTCTTTTCTATTTCGTTTATATAAAATGTTGAACGATAGTATTATAAATATCACTAAAACGTAACTAATCAAATTTACCACTTCATATATGCCTCTCGTTTTTAATTTTAATGATGATAATCTAGATTTAATATGGTCGGATTGTCTTCCACCTTTAGATGTAAGCGAATTAAAAGATGCTTATGAACACATCAGTATAACTGGAACGAATATGTGCTCATTATAAGACTAAATAGAAATTTATAATTTATTTACTAGGGCCGAGTCTGTTGGTATAACTGATTGTTTAGTTGATTTGAACAAAATTAAAGGAGAAATTAAATATCTTTGCATAAATTAATGTACATGCATAGGAAAATTTAGTAAAAAAGCCATCATTCAACAGTTAACAATATAGAATTCAAATATTAAAGTAAGCTAAATGATAGAACAATAAATATAATCTTTAAATGTTTCCATTGAATAGGATTGCACTTTTGATTACAAAAATTGTAATTAATTTCAATTTTAACTTAAAAACTTATCTATTATCAATTAATTGATAGAGTTAAATAATTGGAAAGGTGATTGGGAATCACTGTATTTAAATAAATGCGAGTATATAGGCAATATTAGTAAGGACTCTCTGTCAGTCAACTAACTAGATATATGCTTGAATGAACATCAAAATTTAAGATAATTCGACAATATTATAGGAGAAAAGGCTTATATTTATGCAACAACATAAAAACCTAAATAAAATTTTATTCTGTAAAATAACAATTAATTCAAAACTGTAAGTACATATTTAGAAAATTATGGATGCAATTTAAGCTAAACATCTGGTGTTTAAAGTAATTTATAATTTACAAATTGTAACCTGTCTGGCAACCCTAATGAATATAACGAAAAATATGAAGAAACGCATGTAAAAATTATAATTGAAGATAAAGTTGTGTTTCATCAAGACTTTGGAGCTTTGCATTAATTAAAGAGTAAACTATTGATCCTTTAAATTATTAACTAAAACATGGATTTTAGACGATTTATTAACTGTAATCCACAAATCATTCTTATATCAGGTTGTGAAGTAAATTCAGACTATCTTTGTGGAAGCTGGGAGATAATTAAGTTTCATAAATGCTAATTTACCAATCAAAATACTTTATAACAGATAAAAGCTAAATAGATTATAATAAAACAATCTAATTTGCAAACTCACGAACCATTTAAAGCAGATTACCTGACTTTAATAGAAGAACCTTAAGTAAATATATTTCCAAATGTCGAGATATTAACTATCTAAGACACTAAAATTAACGTAAGCAAACAAAATACTTCTATAGTAAATTTAATCCTGAATAATTGTTAATTAATAAAGTTCAGTGCGTCAATACTTCACAAATTGCAAACAATATAATTATACGGGTCTCATAATCATCAGGCATCAGTAATTAATGATTATTTAAAAATTAAGCAGAACATCAAAGTAAGTGCAAAGTAAGTGCAGAATATTCACACAAAGACGCACAATATAGTACTAAACAAAAAGTCATTTGTAAATAGCATCAATACGCAACTCTAAAACATATTTGATATGATACTCCAATAATAGTTTTCCAATTAATGAACATTCAACTCATTAATCAAATAATAATAAAATGAATATCATTAAATTCATAAAATGAAGTGATTTATATTTGTTAGATTTTATATATGATTTTAATAACATCCTAAACCTAAACTCTAATCCAAAACACTTAATATTTTGTACTAATGTACAGTATTATGCAGTTTTTTATTGAATATTTTAGTTGATGATCAAAATTGAATAAATTGTTTTGTTAAATCATGACGATTAAAAATATAAAATAAAACGGACAAAATTAACCAAAAATCCTAGTTATAAGGAGGATTAACATAAAAGCAATCCATTAAACAATCATAATACTGTAATTTACATGGAAAATCATTTTATACGTATTGGATATCAGAGGTATTCAATATATGAGACGGAAAAGGAGCGACAAAAACAAATTTAGATTGTAAATTGTTGACACTCCAAAATGAACCAAAAAATGAGTTCATTGCACAACAGGCTGCGACCAATATACATCTCCGATTTTTCTGGCAACCCTCAAATATTCGGGTCCAAGGGCGTGTTAACCCGTTTATTCCAGAGAGCTGCGAACTCAAAATCCATTTTGCAGTCAATTATAATCACAGGTTAATCCGGAACCGGGAAAACTGCACTGTCTCGGGTATACGTACAACTATTTTAATAATTTTTAGTCTAGAATAATATTTAACACTAATATTCGTACGACGTGAAGGTGATTGAGTCGTACGAGTACAGTAAAGCCTAGCTAAACTATTTACACAATTACACAACAATAAACGTTATTCCCGTTGTTTGTATTGAAGACTTCCAAGTACTAAACAAATTACAGCAAATCTACTTAATACAGCTGATGAAAAGCTAGAAAATGGTTCTAATAGCAACTATAAACGAGAGCGTGTATAGAGAAACGGTTGAAGAACTACGGAAACACATATAAATAATTGAACTAAACTGCTTAACACACAAAGATATCATGAACGTGCTCCTAAACGCGATTAGCAAAGAATACAACACTTTAGCGGAAGAATCTATTGATATTCAAGTACTTTGCTAAATTGCACTGCACGCGCAAGGGGATGCACGGAAAGCGCTATCGCTGCTTGAATTGTCCATAGTTGATAACGCTCTAACGCCTGAATCTGCCCTAACTGCAATTCAGCTGACTGGTTAGTCATTGAATCACTTTGATATCCTATTCGAATGTGAATCCGCAATACAGAAATCAATAAACGCTTCAGATCCCCAGGGTTCAATTTTTTACGTATCATTAGCCCTCCAACTTGGATGCGATCCGCTGTCGGTGGCGAGAAGAATATTGGTAACTTCTTCAGAAGATATTGGCCTGGCGAATCCACTAGCGCTTGATATTGCTAACTCATGTTATAAATCAGTTCATCACTTGAAATCTAGTAAGTAGAGTTGGTCCGTGCTCGCTGAAACAGCTATTTATCTATCAACTCAGCCGAAGAACAACTCAACATATGAAGCTATAAACAAAGGAATCGCTTTTTGCAAAGAAAGCAGAGTAAATGAACAAGAACCACTCTTTATATTTAATGGGAATAAAATTGATGAATTCTGGGAATAAAAAGGAAGAAGGAAACCAGAGTGAATATTTATTTTATGAGTATACAGTTAAATTATTACTACTGTCAGTCTAGATAGTGTTTAGATTGACCTATTCACATCTATTCACTTACAGACTCCCTGTTAATTTCCCAAAAAATATCAAGGAGTCTATAAGTGAGAGCAAATCTGGCTCATATTTCATTCAGATTTGGTTTTCCATTTCAGTTACCCTAAAAATAATAATGTTATAAACCCTTTTATTCATAAATATTGAAGGGGTCTATAACTGAGCGCTTTTGGGTCTATATTAGATATTTAAATTTTATTTAAGTTAGATTTTTCATTCTATTAGCTATTTCCAATTATTAATACATAATGGATAAACACTTATATAAGAAATCACAATCAAAAGCATTTGTTTCTTTTACGGTAAAGTCTCACAAGTACACTAGGTACCGAGTCTCACGAATATAACAGAGTACAAATGATGAATATACAAATGACTATTGATTTCCAAAGCTTATTCGTGAGATATCTAGTTTAGTCTTATTTACCAACCATTCTGCTCTATTTGTGATAACCTTTGTAATTCATCTATTTAATCAATTTTTATTCTTTAAATTCGTACCACTCCATACTTGGTTAATGATTAAAAATGTAACATAAAAGACTGTTAAATGATAATAATCGATTTAGATGCAATGGTTTATAAGAAACTATTCGATTAGAATGTTTTTGAGGTTTTAGGAATAAGTTCACTATTATTATTGAATTGGTGAGTGATTTTAATTGAATCTTAACAAAAGACTAATAAATTAATTTTATATACTGTTCTGGCCTTTATCAGGTGGTACAAATTCTGATTTGTAATTAGGTTTGGTCTTTTCGTCATCACTTTACCGTATAACATAGATTATAAGATATTATTATTGTCAAGAGTTTATCCAGAAAGAAATATTGGCATAATTATTGTTGCATTTATATTTTTCAATGCGAGATGATAATGAATAAATAAAATTATAAATTATATTTTAATATAAAATGTTTCAAAGAAATGAAAGTAAATATAGTTAAGGCACCCTTTCAACAGCAGAACCCCTTTGATTTGGGTTTCAGTAACAAACTTTCATTTTACTATTATTTTTCATTTTACTAGTTGATCTTTACAACTTCTCTCGCAGCCTACTACAACAGCTCTTAAATATTATTATTATTATTCGCACTAACTTCAAAATATACCTCGATATCTCACGCGTTTTTAAAAGCTTCAATATCATCGTTTGAATATTGTTTTTCTAAGTCACTTTTGTTTCCTACTAATATGTACTTGTATTTGTGTTCTGTCTATTATACTTCAGTTAATAAGACATAGACCTACTTCAGTGATTCTGGATTATTAAGGTCAAACACTACAAGAACAACAATAGTATTTTGTGATAACATCTCATGTAGTGAGGTTAATTATACATCTTTTCAGAACCTTACGAACGCCATATATTAATTTTAACATTATTATTATCTACAGTTATTTCCTTATTTACAAAATCAGGAAAAAATTTCTCATTGAATTCTTTGAATTCGCTCCAGAATATTCTTTGAAATAACCCTTTTCTTCCAGCTTTTGGAGCTCCAATCACCATAATGCTGTTATCAAGTATTTTATCAAATGTAGACATTGAAGTGAAAAATATAAACAATACGTTAATAAATCAAGCAAGTATTATAAATTTCTGTTTGACTTTATTATAAAATGTTATGTGTCCTTATAAATCTTATTTGTATATTGTAAATATTTGCTAAGTGAGTTTGGATGTCTGAAGAGTTAATTGGAACAGGTTAATAACTTAGGTCATTTACTTAGATACATACAATACATATATGAATATATACAATACTACAGAAATCCGCATGTAAGAGGGGTCCCTTTTCATTTATAAGAGGGGTACCCCTTCAAAAAGCTCCTAACCCTCTTATAAATGACGAACCTCACTTCTGAGTTATCTTTTTGTACAATAATATTGTTGAAAATAGCTAAAATAATCATAAATATAAGCTATTTATGAGGGTATTTTGTAAGACTGGGTTCATTTATATAGTGGGTCCGAAAATCATTGGTCAACCCTCTTATAAATGGTGCCGGACCCCCCGTTATAAATGAAAAGGACCCCTCTTATATGCGGATTTCTGTAGTATATATGAATATATTTTTAATAAGAATAAATATACAGAAGCTATAATATCTTATAACTATCTTATCCACACCCATCATCTCTGAATATTTAATAACCTAACATTAATGTTATATAAATATTAATAACACAGTAATAACACGATAAAGTATAAAACAATACTATCATTTCTGAATTGATATAATTTGATGACATCTTAAATAATTAACACTGAAAATATTGAGTCCTTTATGTACAGGAGTAAAGAACGCGTTAAAATGAATATATCATTTTTTAATGTTTCTTGTTATTGAAGTAATTGATTATTGAGTGGATGTTTTTGAGATGTACCAAAAGAGTGAGCCGATATATACACAAAGATTATAAGATATTACATGATATATAAATTGAAATAACTATAAATAGATATTGTTGATTATTGTTGTATTACATAACTATGATACATAATGTTGCCACAAATATCAGTAAAATATAAATAATTATCAGTATATTAAAATATTCATATTTACGGAATACATAACAGTGTGAAAGTATATAGCGTTATATGCATTCAATTTAATAAAGATATATATTCAATTTGAGATATTAAAAGATATTGATCGAAAATAGACAAAATAAAATAGAAATATCATATTAAACACATAAAACTCATAAATTTGTATGATAACATAATCTCAATATATCACTTTGATATATCTATCAGCAATATCTTTTGATATCATTAAGTTAGTTCAACATATTTCTTCCTAAAATGTCAGTGCGGCACAAAGTAACAAAATAATATTATTTCATTTACCGCTTCAGATGTCAAGAAGTATGAGCCACGGGATGAATAATGTAGTCAATAACCAAGTGCACCACACTGTGAACAATTTGTTTTCGGCCACCGGCCCTACAAACGTGGTTATCATTACAAATGGAAAGAGAGAACCTACCGCGATGCAGATCTTCTTGGGATGCGAGGCACCTCAGTTTAACGCAATGTAGCAAATAATAGGCATCCTTACCTGTGCCACTGGTGGAAGCGGTCTCATGTGCGGTGCCTGTTGCGGTTGCTACGGCTTCGAGAGAGCAGGATGCATGAACGTATGTCTCGCAGGCTGGTTCATGGAGATGACATGTTATCTCGGCTACGGGTGGCTCGTCGCGTGTCTCGTCGGCATGAAAATGATGTCAGGAACTGCGTGATGTGATTCTTCATTTAAATATTTCATTATGATTAAAATATAATGTCATACTGTATACATGATTTTTATGAAAGCATCATCTGTTCTACCTACGACTTTACCGTATAGTAAATACCATATACCTACGTATGGTAAGAACTGCCTCACCTATTTAAAAGATTGACTATATCTAGTACTTGAATCCGGGACTGAGCCAGGATTGAGCATCAGTTGAAGATAATGATGATGATGATGTTTATATTTATATGTTTTATATCCATTGAGCTTCAGTATGGTAATTTAAAGTTATATTCATGTTAATTTCATGTTAATAAAATGACTCGCTTAACTGTAACCTTATCATCAGTACTAAGGCTCAATTTAATCATTCCATATTCATCTCATAAATCATTACAATCCACAAATCAACACTTTTGAATTATGCAAAACTCAATCAAGGCCATACTGAAATATTAGATTATATTTTTATTTATATCATCAGTAGCTAGTGTTTAACTCAATTCTTAATCTTTATAGATATTCTAAAATATATTTATTTAAAATATTAATTTTGTTATGGGAAAGAAGGAACAAATAATTTTATTAACCTAGAATAATTGATATTGTAGCTTCTTAATTTAGAACGACTTAATTTACATAGTAGACTAACTAATGAATTCATGCGTAATATCAAGAGTAAATAATAAAAACATCAAAATATTATTGAAAGCCTTTAATAATACAATGGAGAATTCTAAAATACTCTATAACTTATCTTTAACTGTTCACTGCAGGATATGAATGAAATAATGATAAAGTAATTTGTTCCTAAGAGACTAAATCTAAAACATGCATCATTATCTTTATATTATAAGTTTACTAAATTGTAATGAATAATTATATATATAATTATATATGTAATGAATAATTATAATCACTCCACAAATGTTCAAATATAACATAATAGGAAATGCACTAAGAATGTCAAGTAGTCTCGATAAGCAAATCGTTGAACAAGAATGTTCCAATGATTTATAGCTGTTTAAAGGAATGAAACTTCTAAAAGCTAGCATAGATGGCAAACATAATATGTAATCAAGACTCGAGTTCGTTCTGCAATCACACCAAACTGAGATTAAAAACTTAGAAATCAAAAATTGTATAATTGATTTGAGATAAGCTCAAGGACAATTTGAAGACATAACTTTCACTAATGCATTTTTACAGGAAGTCTAACAGATAAATTTAGTGCGTCTTTAATTTCTGTCAATTTAACTGGAGTTACTTTAAGTCAGTTATAACATGGCAAAATTACTTGCATTAATATTAGTAGAGAGTATAATTCGTAAAACAAACAGTATAACTTATTAAGTTTCGACTTCAGCTTTCTTGGAAGTTGGCAAAGTGTTACTTTCACTGATTGTGCGTTCACCAATCAGATATCAAACAACTTTTCCACTGTGAATTGTGAAATATCAAGTAGAACATAAGACTTTCTGGCTAACTTCAAGAATCATCATTTTAATAATTTAACGATAAGTATTTGGTCCAATCGGAGAGCTTATTTCAATATTTCCACGTTAAAATGCTTATAGTGGTAGTATATTAGTCTTATCTTGTACAATTTTAATGTGAATTTACTCGATTTCACTGGAAACTTCAACGAGCTTACTTTTGACTACTGCACGTTAACGCACATTGGAGTGGAAAAGCTCACCTGCAAAACATTAACTTTAATTAAATGTGGTTATCGGTATTCGAAATTCGGTTCGGATTTGTTCAGGAACACGTTTTGTGATGTTTTGAACGTAAGTGAAGCAAAACGGCTTTGCTGCATTCCAGCCACTTCAGAGTTGAACGTTAAAAGTTCAATTATTAATTTAAAACAACCGAATAATTAATTGAAAAGAATAAACCTGACAGGCCATAATAAAATCTTGTCCTTGAATGTGACCAGAATGAACAATTTAAGTTCAATTACAACAGAGATAACAAAAGATAAGAAAATAAATGACCTTGTTACGTTTGTAAAATTAAGGAATGAATTTATTACATAAAATATAATAAACGGAACGAAAATAAAATAATTGTCAGAGATGCAAAAGGAACTGAAATAGAATATTTAAGATTTTAATGAAGCTCTCGAATGTTTCTAATTTAGGATTGGCAGTGAGTGACTTTGCTGTATAGTTAACATATACAAAGTTTACAATAATAAAGTATGTAAATGAAAGTTAAGTATGAATAAAAATGAAAGCAATATATATATAGCTTTTTTGCTTTATTAATCATCAATTACGTTAATCAATTACGTCAATCATCATATAACGTTTCCTAAATACTAAATACTTCTATTCATAATATTGAACGATATTAATAACTCATTATAAAAGTAAGCCAAAATTAATGTGTAACAGCAAAGCGTAATTCTCAATTACAACAGCAAATTCTCAATTACGCTTGAATTTGGTATTTCAGGTTATTATAATTCGTGGTCTGCGTTTCACCAGACCTTCGGCTAGCCCCCAAGGGGCAGAAGCACGTTGTACTTTCCCTTTCCTTTCTTACCCGTTCAATTATGAACATTGCAATTTATCATCCTACAAATACTACAATAAATGTATATATCGGCTCATATATCTATGACTGAGTTGCAAGATTTCAGCATGAATTCGGTTTAACATAATTTCTGTTAGTATTTCGTTCGTCCATCTATTCTTATTTTAGTGAAGTTCTAACCAGAAAACTGGGTCAAGTCATTGCGCTAACATTTATTTTATCCGCTGTTTCGTTTAATAATCATGATGCGATCACCACTGTTTCGCTATACAATCACACTGCTGTCAAATTGACTGTAATACAACAGAACATTAATTTGGAGTGAATAATTAAGAATATATACTAAAATACCAAATTTTTGTAGCGAATTAATTATCTATCAATCGTTTGGTAAATCATAAATCTAGATAAATCAAGACAGTTGTCAATATCACAATGAATATATATCTTAAACAATCGGAGTATTCATGAAAGACACTATACGGTAAAGTCGTAGGTAGAACAGATGATGCTTTCATAAAAATCATGTATACAGTATGACATTATATTTTAATCATAATGAAATATTTAAATGAAGAATCACATCACGCAGTTCCCGACATCATTTTCATGCCGACAAGACACGCGACGAGCCACCCGTAGCCGAGATAACATGTCATCTCCATGAACCAGCCTGCGAGACAGACGTTCATGCATCCTGCTCTCTCGAAGCCGTAGCAACCGCAGCAGGCACCGCACATGAGACCGCTTCCACCAGTGGCGCAGGTAAGGATGCCTATTATTTGCTACATTGCGTTAAACTGAGGCGCCTCACATCCCAAGAAGATCTGCATCGCGGTAGGTTCTCTCTTTCCATTTGTAATGATAACCACATTTGTAGGGCCGGTGGCCGAAAACAAATTGTTCACAGTGTGGTGCACTTGGTTATTGACTACATTATTCATCCCGTGGCTCATACTTCTTGACATCTGAAGCGGTAAATGAAATAATATTATTTTGTTACTTTGTGCCGCACTGACATTTTAGGAAGAAATATGTTGAACTAACTTAATGATATCAAAAGATATTGCTGATAGATATATCAAAGTGATATATTGAGATTATGTTATCATACAAATTTATGAGTTTTATGTGTTTAATATGATATTTCTATTTTATTTTGTCTATTTTCGATCAATATCTTTTAATATCTCAAATTGAATATATATCTTTATTAAATTGAATGCATATAACGCTATATACTTTCACACTGTTATGTATTCCGTAAATATGAATATTTTAATATACTGATAATTATTTATATTTTACTGATATTTGTGGCAACATTATGTATCATAGTTATGTAATACAACAATAATCAACAATATCTATTTATAGTTATTTCAATTTATATATCATGTAATATCTTATAATCTTTGTATATATATCGGCTCACTCTTTTGGTACATCTCAAAAACATCCACTCAATAATCATTTACTTCAATAACAAGAAACATTAAAAAATGATATATTCATTCTAATGCGTTTTTTACTCCTGTACATAAAGGACTCTATATTTTCAGTGTTAATTATTTGAGATGTCATCAAATTATCAATTCAGAAATGATGGTATTGTTTTATACTTTATCGTGTAATTACTGTGTTATTAATATTTATATAACATTAATGTTAGGTTATTAAATATTCAGAGATGAAGGGTGTGGATAAGATAGTTATAAGATATTATAGCTACTGTATTTTTATTCTTATTAAAAATATATTCATATATATTGTATATATTCATATATGTATTGTATGTATCTAAGTAAATGACCTAAGTTATTAACCTGTTCCAATTAACTCTTCAGACATCCAAACTCACTTAGCAAATATTTACAATATACAAATAAGATTTATAAGGACACATAACATTTTATAATAAAGTCAAACAGAAATTTATAATACTTGCTTGATTTATTAACGTATTGTTTATATTTTTCACTTCAATGTCTACATTTGATAAATTACTTGATAACAGCATTATGGTGATTGGAGCTCCAAAAGCTGGAAGAAAAGGGTTATTTCAAAGAATATTCTGGAGCGAATTCAAAGAATTCAATGAGAAAATTTTTCCTGATTTTGTAAATAAGGAAATAACTGTAGATAATAATAATGTTAAAATTAATATATGGCGTTCGTAAGGTTCTGAAAAGATGTATAATTAACCTCACTACATGAGATGTTATCACAAAATACTATTGTTGTTCTTGTAGTGTTTGACCTTAATAATCCAGAATCACTGAAGTAGGTCTATGTCTTATTAACTGAAGTATAATAGACAGAACACAAATACAAGTACATATTAGTAGGAAACAAAAGTGACTTAGAAAAACAATATTCAAACGATGATATTGAAGCTTTTAAAAACGCGTGAGATATCGAGGTATATTTTGAAGTTAGTGCGAATAATAATAATAATATTTAAGAGCTGTTGTAGTAGGCTGCGAGAGAAGTTGTAAAGATCAACTAGTAAAATGAAAAATAATAGTAAAATGAAAGTTTGTTACTGAAACCCAAATCAAAGGGATTCTGCTGTTGAAATGGTGTCTTAACTATATTTACTTTCATTTCTTTGAAACATTTATTTTATACGAAACATTTATTATATTATGTAAAAATTAAACAATCGCTATTTAAATTAATAAATCATTATCTGAAGGGAATTTGAATTGAATTTATTTTATTTAAAGCCAGAACTGGACCTGGAATAAGACGCATATTACAGAATTAAATGCTTTTTTGTCTGTTACAAGATACTATTCTCAATTATTTTGCGTTCGGAATGTAATCATGAATGTTCGCGCCAGAGATAATAAAATATTTGCTTTCAAACAGTACATGTAACTGTAATCAAAGTCAGATATTTCTATTTTGTTTGCACAAATGATTTAAACGAATGATGCGGCTACGACTCACACTGGCTTTCGAAAGTCTTACTATCGTTCGTACGTATGCAATAGATTATTAGTTTTTACTATAATTTTAAAAGATACAATTAATAATAATATAATAATAATAACATGACTCACTCAACAGCAACAATCCAATAATACTTCTAATCGAAATAAGTAAATATATACTAGTTATTTTACTACAGCCAAGTAAAAATAATATATATTTTAATAATTCTTGTGGTTGATAATATTCCAGTTTATTAAAATGGCTTTCATCTTTTTGTTATGTGTGTAGTGGTTTAATTAGTTTTTTACTATGATTTTAAAAGATTTTAGATCTTTTTGTAGAAAGTTTGTTAACTAAGACCCTAAGATACCCTAACTCAACAAACAAATTAATTTTAGTTAATTATACATAATACAAAAGTTAATTGTCAAATACCACTCCTAATCTAATGTAATAGAAAAATGATAAAACTTCACCAAATTAATCTGACCAAATTAGCAAAGAACAGCTAAAGAAAAATATATTAAACTATAAATTGAAAAAATAGAATTAAAATAACTTCTTTGTTCAGTAAATATTAATTGTCATTCAAGACATTACCACTTGCCTTCCGGAAAATACATCATTTGAAGACATTAAACAACTTGTGTAGAAGTTATAATCTATTTTGGAGTATTCTGAACTTCAAGGGTAATATGAAATACGGCTAAAACATATTCTCATGCTTTTAAACACTCTGTCTAATTCAATAATAAAAAATTGTGATATTAAGTTAGAAATTAGTTTATTCTGCTTTGGAGACTCTATACTCCCATTACCAGCATACTAGATAAGAAATATTATTTCGAAGAATATTTAATCATCGTTTATAATGTTTAAATCTATTCCTAAGTCAGGGAAAACAATATTAATATCAGGTATGTTAGCGCAAATATCATCAAAAAATAAGAAAAGACTTTTTATTACAGCATCATCTGAACATATAGCCAAGTAAACTTCAAAAATACTAAAGGAAAAAGGTTACTGCAATAAATAATCTATAAGCAATAAACCACAAAATATGACTGATATATGCATATGTACTCCTATTGAGTTACTTATGTACTTATATAGCACACCTAATGTCATAAGATAAGGAATGTTTATATTGGATGATTTTGACACAAGAACCATTTACCTTGATGTTTTATTTGCAAAACTTTTAAACCATATGGATCTTATAACGTCACCGTATTAATTTGTTGTACTTAGTAATTATGTTGATGATGATATTAAATAATTAATTACTAATGGAAAAGATTCTAACCTAATCGTTGAAATAAACAGTCCTTCACTGTATAACTTAGTGGAATATCATCCTCCTGGAGAAAGTTTACATGAAATAACAATACAAATCCCTCTATAATGTATTTAATAATTTATTTGTGATATAAATAATGGATCTCAGGAGATTGGAAATATTTTATGTTTTACTTCTGGAAAAAAAGAATGTGAAACTATTTGTTAGCAGTTAACTGAGTAATTAAAAACTATTAAACTTGTAAGTTGTCTCGATTTTTCATAATACCGTAATATTACTGCTAAAGAAGCTTATTAATAAATAAGATAATCATTGAAAAATATAAATACAACAATAATTATGCCTATAATTCTTTCTGGATAAACTCCTGACTCAGATAACTCAATTATCTTTAAATAAGTTCCTGATGATCTCAAATCATAATTAATAAAAGTAGTAGTATGTTCAGATATGGTTAATAGCTGTATTAATATTGAAAATGTTGTCTTAGTCGTTGATAGTGGAGTTACAACTGAAACACAATGGGATGAAGGAAAATAATGCTAGTATATAATGCAAAAGGAACTTAATTTATCTTAAAGGAACTTTAGGAAAAATCTGGGCGCTAGAACACGAAAAGGATATGCATGTGTCATAGAAATGAATAAATTAGAGATATAATAACCTGAAATTAAAAGATAGGATCTTAAATAGGTAATTCTACAACTAAGAGAGAGTAAAATTATTTTAGAAAATATAATTTAAACACTACCATCATAACCAAAAGAGAATTAAATTTAGAATGCATTATAAATGTTATTTGATTTGACAGCTATTGATAAACAAGGATTAATCACAGATTTCGGGAAGAAACTACTACAATATTAGGATATTAATCCACTAATAAGTTGTGTATTCTATTAATTATCATTAAGCAATAAAAAATAAATGGCAATAGCTATTATTGCATTTTATATTACTTCTAATAAGTCGAGTTTAATTATTAACTAATTTAGTAAAGTGGTACGTGAATGTTTCATTGACGAAAGTGATGCTGCGACACTTGTTAAATGCTATTTATAAATAGAATAATAAGAAGATAAGACACGAGCAAAGTATTGTTGCGATAATGGTTTTAATTTTTCAGTTTATGCTGAAGTAAGAATAAAAGTTTATAATGTTATTAACACAATTTCGATAGCAAATGGTGATAAATCGTTTGAAGAATCTGAAAAATAAGAAAATAATAGTCTTAGATCTACCTTTAGCAAATATATTATTTCACTTGACTCGTCATTAATTTTATCTTCTTTAGATAATTTTGTTTAATTATAATGTGCACAAAAACGAAGGATCGATCCATACTGCTTATCATAGTTTACATTCACTGGATTAACAAACCTTAAAGAAGACCCAGTGTACAACTACGAGTGTAATAAAGTTCCAATAACTTGTCATGAAAGACCTGGTTGTACTAGTGCAAGTAATTTTAGCAATGTATTCTTTTTTGACATGTAGTTTATCAAGTCTTCTGGATTATACTTAGGAAAGTATATGCATCGAATATAAAACAGCTATAAATGTTGTTACTCTGTAAACGTTCCATAAAACGCACTTATCTTACCGTTCACAAAAATGCTTGTAAAATAATATTTTGCTAATAATCCTGATTTTTAATTTATAAAATTAATGAACTTAAGAACTTTGTCAGAAGAAACAGAATATTTTGGAGAAAGTAATGATAAAAAATCAGTATTTTATACAGTAAATAAAAGGATATCCGATGAATCTATACAAATAATGAAAAATGTGGTATAATAACTTATTAAAATATCTTCAAAGTGCCCAACAACTCTAATCTCAAGATATCCAGGACTTTCGGATTACTATGTGGAGTTTTTTCAAACTAATAATCTAAGTGATGCTAGATTCATTCAGAAATCAGTGAATAACACTAATATAGCCCCTTTTGCATACGCTTTAAATATATAAGCTTTAAATCTGCTAGTTCACAATAAACTAGATTTCTATATCTCATATTATTTCGACCTGAATATGAATTCAACGATTTTTAAGTAAAGTGCATTTTAACACGATTTCAATTATACGGGATAATAGTTAAGTAGGAAAAGAAACGGACATAATGTAAACCAGTTGATTATAATCAGCCAGAAATAAATTCCTAATCTATTACAGTTATAATGGATAGGGTAAGAAGAAGAATTTAGCGGCGCATAATAATAATATATATTAAAAGAAACAAAAGTTGAAACAAGTATTATTTTATAAAATGGAAATTAAGAAAACTATTTACCTTTCAATATTGTGTCTAAAGAGTTGCAAAGACATCCATAAACCGTATGGGATATTAAATAATATATTCAACACATGAATATTCATGATGTAGAGTCTACAACAAATGGATTAACTGGAAATATCAACAATATTTAATTAATAATACGATAAATACAATCAAATTTAAATGCCAGAGTTTAATTAAAACTCTCATTGAAAGAAATCAAGTTTTATAACATAGCAAGATAAGAAATTGAAAATATAATTAAACCATACGCAGATGCACAAATAGCAATTGGCAGAAATAACAATATTATTGTTCATTCATCTATTTATGAAGAAATAAATAACAAAGTACAAGATTTACTTGAAAATACAAACTAAAATTAACTAATTTCTTTTTCCTCGTGCGGGAATGATATTTGTGTGCCTAATATTACTTCCATATCGTCAATTAAAAACAAATAAGATTAATATTTATGTTATTGCTCAGGTTGTGTTTAACAACTTCTAGAAAATTAATTAAAAGAAGTAAAAATTCAAGTTAAACTTGGAGATGGGGAAGAAAATATAGGGAAATTCATATCATTTTTCTTTGATAACGACTAACTTAGAGATATAGCATTCAAAATATTGTAGAAAACTAGTGAAACAGTTGCCCGTTATAATAAGGATTTTAAGTTTTGTGGAATTTGTAATTAATTAGCTCAAAAATGTGGAACCCCAGGGGTTGATGCTTTATTATACCAATGTGTAACATGTAATCATAAATGGTGCTCGGATTGTGGCGAATGGCATAGACCTGGAATCTAGTGCAATTAACTACCTCCTGGTATGTAAAGATGTACAGGTTGCAGAGTACCAACTGAAAAGAATGGTGGTTGTAACCATATGACTTGTTCTAGATGCGGAACCCATTGGTAGTGGGCAGGATATTGAAAATCGCTCATTTAAAGTGAAATATTGATAATTAACCTTAATAGCTAAAATTTTAATTATTAATATATTTCACTTCACACTTGATGTTTCCTGTTATAGAAAACAACGAGTATCTAGTTATATCTAGCGACTGTACGGTATTAATCGATATATAGTAAATATACCCTGTTTATTCGTCGATTACATTTATTGGAAAATAGTAAGAAGAATTTAAGTATTTTGAGTTGCTGAATAGGAGTTAGTATATAAATATAACGGATTCGACAGTTGATTTAAGTTAAATTGTGGGCGGATGGTAAAGTTTGAGTTTATTACGGTGTAAATGTGTTGGTGAATTTCAATCATATTCTGAAATAGATAGTTTGGAGCTGTAGTATACTTCCATTTCAATTAACTAGGTTAAGTAGTGCAAAGTGAAGGAATTACAAGTTTCTATGGATAGTAGCACCGAATTTGATCTGTACAATTTTTATTAACTGGATTGTGTGTTTAAAAGTTTGGTTTTAACGAATATACAAGTAGATTTGTCAAGGTGGGCAGGAAAGTACAGTTATGTGTTCCTTAATGGTTGTAGTTTTCAGGGCAGCGCTAGTTCAGCGTTGCAGATAAACAAAATTGATTTAATATAATGTAATTTGACTGGAATTTGTATGTTTGATGATTTACAATGTAATATACTTTCAGTGCACCAAACTACAAACAATAATACGTTTAGTTTATAGCATCATAACCAAATAAATTAAGTTCAAGCGTATCTTGAAAACTACATCTGCGACATAACGGATTCTGGGAAGTGGCGCCTCCATTTAACGAACTGCGGAATTTCCGGTGAATCGACCCCAATACTGGATTTAGATATAGTTTTGGTTATTGACGAGAAAATGAAGCATCCGATTCGTTTTCCGAATATGCTTTGTAATAGTTTAAGGATCAAATTTTCGTAGTAGTAAATCAAGCTGAGCAACATATTTACATTGAATCCGGACCAAATCGTTTTCAGCAACTGCGTCGTGTTCTTTGACTCGAACAACGAATTCGTTTTGAACAAAATCGCGTTTTAAAACTGCGATTTAATAAACGCGCGCTCATTAAATGCGCGGGACGTTGTTTTTTAAGGTCAAAACGGGGACTTTGGCGAATTTGTTGCTCAAAACGTAAATGTGATTTAATCGGTTATTAATTAATTGCCGAAATGCTAAAACTTGAAGATAAACGGCTCAAAAGTTTCTTTTAACACTTTTTAATTCAAAAAAGTTGTTATTACAGATTCAAAAATTAAGAACTTATAAATTAGCAAATTATAGTAAATTGAATATATTCAACTTAACGGATTCAAATAGTATATTAAAAAGGAGCTTAAAGTTTATTTAAAACGTAAATAATGTTATGCGAAGAAACAAATTAAACAATATGGTAAAATAATTCAACTAAATTTTAAAAATGAATAGAAAAACAATATGATTTTGAAACTAATGACCAGAATGGCGAAAATAAATGCTTAAATGTAATTTTTAGGTCCTAGTTACGAATGAATAAATCTAATGTAATTTGTAAAATATCATATTGACGATCATTTTTAGAAAAAATTGTGTTAAATCTTAAATTAAAGTCGTCGGGGTAACGTGTTCGTCAGAGCATAAATAGTATTCATACTATATCATGTGCCCTAAATACAATCAGTCAGTTCATTCATTTCCGAATTTACATTAAACTATTATTTCTTCCACTTGCTAAAGTTTTTTATTTAAGCTTACTAAAAGTGCTTTTTTAACTATTATTCTGATATCTTCCTATTCAATTCTCCGATTGTGTTTACTAATGATTTTTTAGTTCTCCTTTTTAGTCTTTAAATATGAATTCAACATTACTTAATTTCGTTAATTAAAAACATCTTTCTTATTACTAATTTATATTTAAACCATATTAGGGAACAATCTCACACTAAAATTTATAAGTTTACAGTTTGAAATAGATAAATTTTAAACAAACTTGTTTGATTCAGCAATATTTATTATAGATTCGATACAACTTACTTTTTACGCTAACGGTAATGTTTTTATTGCATTATCCTCAATTATAGCCTTTTCACATTTAATGAATGATAAATTTTATATATTTGATCGAATTATTTAAACTGATGTCGCTTAAATTTCATTGGGGTTTTCAAGCGTGCACCATGCAAACATGATTGAATCACAACATCTGATTTAGTAATGATTTAGATCTATATTGCAATTAAGAAAAGATAGCTATTTAACATTTAGTGTATACATTTATGAAATTTTTAGCTACTAATGCTCTATCTGTAATTTTTCTATCTATACAACATGCTAATAAAATATACTTAAATCAATTTATTTTAATTTATTTTTTTCTTTAATTACAATATTTGTATTTGCAAACGCTTAATTTATATTTGAAGTATTATTGCATGCAAAAACACAATTTTAGAATGCTATATAATTCCACTATCCTTGAATACTATCTAATTTGCACGTGAAATTTTTTATATAAGCTTGCAAGTTTTTAGAATTATGATTGAATTTGAAGTCAAATTCTCTGTTATTAACAATACTATTCGTTTCTACTAGAAACAGATCACTTTCTACCATTTAAAATAGTTTTAGGTATTACAAGTCACTATCATACTATATTTTCATTATTTTCAACAAATTTGAACACTATCCTGTGAACTAACAGTCCTCAAAAATAACTTTATTCCAATATCCCTCCCAGTTAGATAGATCAATGTTTGATCGGCTCAATGTTAAATCTTTCTGTTAACAATTAAAGTTACATTATTTATAATTTAGATCATCTTCTGTCTCAATATTTATTTAGATTAATAAATGGTTAATAATTGCATTCTCTAATTAATAGGATTTAATATTACAGTCCTGCAACGTTAAGCGATCTATTTAAATATCATTGTTAAATTAACCTATACAAACACAAGCGCCCAACTGTATATAGTTCCAATTACCTTTTAAAATACTTAAATCTACAACGCATGTAGAAAAGTACAAGATCGTACCTTTTAAGAGCGTATCATTATCAATAAATGCTTCATTCAATGTGATATCTCCTGATATTAATATTGCATCGTATTTGTCACTATTAATTTTTAATTGAGAACACAAGTAATCTATGCTTTAAACTTATTATATATCAAGGGATGAATCATCTGCTGTAACTATGAATGGCATAATTGGGATGGAAATTAGTTATTATATATCATAATTATAATTTATACATAATTTTTCACATCTAAAAGAAAATAATCTAAACAAG
This sequence comes from Hexamita inflata, assembly GCA_963988835.1. Lineage (NCBI taxonomy): Eukaryota > Fornicata > Diplomonadida > Hexamitidae > Hexamita > Hexamita inflata. The sequence goes on from CAXDID010000686.1 coordinate 172,797, forward strand.
AAAAGCAGAAGTACGGGAACCCAAGATTCTCCTACATCAACCTTAGATCCGAGTTGTATATTGTAATTAAACTATAGAATTAATAAAGTTTGTTGGAAGTTATTGGTTAAAAGTTTACGTCACTTTGAGAGTTAAAATTCTTGTGAACTTATTTTCAAAGTTTACAATTATAGTTGATTTCATAAATAAACAGCTACCGTTGAAATCAAACGCCCATATTACTTTTATTGAAGTATTCAAGTAAAAATACAACAACAATATAATATCTCACAATACCTACCAGTGTTGCCTTGGGTTGTTACCGGCTTCGCCTTCTTGCCTTGCTCCCACACCCTCGAGGCCTCGCGGTGCTCGCGGTGCCTATTATTTTTTTATTTTTTTGTTTCTTTTAAGGCTATTTCATAACATATGACACTGGACGGTTTGGAGTGAAATTTATATTAATTATATTTTATACTATATATAACCAGCAACAACATATATCACTTAAAATTGATATAACTTCTTATTCGATTAAATATACTTATAAATGTAAAATAATCTCAAATGAAAGATATAAATGCAAAGGTGGAACTGCTACTATTCGTGAAACATAGATGGTTACTATATTAACATATATTAATTTATTCTCCCTCGAACTGTATTCGATGAATCTATTTCAGTTAGTATCAAAATATTGAAAATCTTACAAAATTGAATTTTATTAAATAGAATATAATCGACGGTGGAAAAATAGGGATACTATTTATTTATTAGCAACACACTATTTAGTAAATTATCTACAATTACTTATTAGCTATTCTTTTACATTTCAATATTTCTTCGATTTCTAAATTTTGAAATGGGTTCGTACAAAATATTTTAAATCATAAATTTACCATAATTTATATGAATAGTAGAAATAAATATTCCACCTCAAATACTATTTTTATATAAATTATATTATGATTTATTAACGTGAATTTCAAAAAATTAAAGTTGATATTATCAATTACTAATATATTATTACTCGTTATATTCAATTTGGTAAATATTAAATGCGTTTTAATCACAATTTAACTAAATTAGATAAATTCAACTTTTAAATAAGTATAAGACAGAAGTGGAAGTCATATTAATATAATTATATAACTTGATATGTTGTACACTTATATCTGCATTATTGAACTTATTTCAATTTAACTAAATTAAATTACTACACAAAATAGAATCAAGAAAATTTTCACTACATCTGACTTTAAAATGTTTAGTTTTGTATTATTAAGTTATATTTAACATCTACTAGCAATTGTGGGCATATTACTTAATTTTTATACTTATTAAAATATAGTCTAATATTTGATTTTTCAAATAATGATTTTTGAACACAAATAGTTGAAAATATAGCGGGAATATATATTTCTAGAATTTCAATATTAATGTTTCACTCCAGTAATGAAATGATAAATATTCATAAATCACCTAATATAAAATATAAGAGAAGTTATAGATAGAGCTAATGTATTTAAATCCAAACCTCGTAGACTCATAGCACTTAGTAAATTGTTTAATTTCAAAATAGCATACATAATGAGATTTATGATATATATATGATTAAACTGTTGCGATTAGTCAAATAATTTAAAATATCACTGTACAGTACCCTTGTAGTATAAAGTTTTATTTTTGACATAAAGTTAAGGCTAAGTTCAGTGTCACATATTATGCTATTTCTTTAGTTCGTCATATCACGTGTTTGAATATTGTTATTTCCAGAGTTTGGTTGTCGTAGTGTCTCTGTGGTCATGATTGTTTTCTAGGTCGTGTTGTATTGAGGTTTGTTCGTTTCTTGAATGTTATTTAATTTTTTGATTGTAAGATAGAGTTCGATTTGAGTGTGCTATTAATATAGATTTACCGATTTGATTTAAAAGGTTTTGTGGGTTTTTAATATTTTTTTGATATGTGTTAGTGATTCTTGATGTATTGTTAAGTGGTCGCTTATTACTAGTGATAAAATTTAGTCTGCCGTGTAGGTACTTTGTAATTCTTTGCATGAGTTTCAAGTTTTGATTTGTATTCTCTATTCATGGTAGAATTATTTTAGCAAATGCAAAGGTCCCAGAAGTAATGCTTGTTTTGGTATTCGATTGCAATGTCAGCATTACCTTTTAAGATGGGCGTCCTTCCGCTCTGGTCGTCTGGTGGATCTCCTGGATTATCCTTGTTCCCCTTTCTGGTTTTACCGAATTAATTATATGTTGGGTTAATAAAGAAATTAATATTAATAATCGGGTAGCTTATGCGATTCAATTCTGCAGAGTCATATATACCTTCATTTTAATCTTAAATTTAAATCCAATATAAAATTTATATTATTTCATTTGATTTAGTTCAGCACCCCGTCGTTGACCATGAATTACTCAAAACGGGGCAGTCACTCGTCTCTTGAAACGTTTTTGACAAAATTACTCGTGGAAGAGGAATTTGTAAAATTCTGAGTTCCGGTATTTGAACCGATGACGAGTCCGACGCTGAAACTGCCCGAAACGCGTGTGAACTGAATTCTGAGCTTTGTCGCGTTCAAAGTGGAAGAAAAACGGCCAAAACAGCCACCAACGAGACTCGCACCAGAGACGTTCGTACGCGAGACCGTGCAGTTGATAATTTACACGCTAAATGCAGAATCGCCAATGAACCCAGTAGTGCTTGAAGCGGAAATATTCACCTAACTTACACTCGAATTTATAATGAATATGCTATTCTGCTGCTAACCGATCAACCCACCAATATAACTAGAAAACGCATCCAATATACCGTTAAGCACACTCACATTGATTATTGACCCGTTTTAAGCGTTTTACTACCCAAAAAGAGAACCCACACAACCACTAGCATTAGATCCCATTACAGACACAACTTAATATTTCAGTATTAAATGAAGAATTTGACTGAACCCCAATGATTCCAAAATTCATCGTAAATGCACCTTAGACGTAGAATATAATAGAAGCATTTTACAAAGAGGTGTTCGCATTTGTAATTCCAAGGAGACCAAAATACGTAAATTTTAATGTTGTACTTGTAACCTTTTACTATAAACACACAAATTTTATTGAAACTCTGCTGGAACTTTGTTTTACGTACCCATAATTATTAGTTGTAGTTGTTGATATTGATCCAAGAAGTTATAATATAATTATATAATATCATTATATAATATGAAAATACATAAATCTCTTATTTAAACACCAGATAACCCTCTGATCAACTATTAGTCTGACTACTCTGGTACCCGTACTTGTAAATAAGACATCAATATCTACATCTGTATTATTTTTTGAATAATTTAATGTAAACCTTGATGAAATTAAAATGTTACATATTTTCAAAATCAAATGTAATAATATTTATTCGTTTCACTTATTACTTTAATATTTCTTCATGTTCACAATATACATGACGACATTCCTTTTAAAATAGTTTTTGTCAGCTATTTCCATGAATTTTTCGACAATTGTGGATGGCTTCTTGTCTTTCATTTAAGTAATTAGATTTCTAAGTATTACTTTGTCTTCTATGCTTATGAATTCTTGGTGCATGAACCTCCTGAACGAGTTTTAAAAATATTCTCTCAATTGCACTGGTGATTTGTATTGTATAAGTGAGTGCATTTGCTTCCAAAATCTGCCTGCATCGAATGTTTACAAGTGCGTTATCACATTTTTACAGAGTATTTCGTTGTCACTTTCGTTCGTGTGGAGGATTTAGTTCAACAAAGAGAGAAAGTGTTTTAAAACAAAAGTGACTGTTTGGACTGCGTTCGGGGCTTATTTTCAAGCAGATAATAACAGTTTCTTTTATTTGTTGAAATTTAAACCTCTTTTGCCCTGGAAATATACTTAATAACTAACAAATTAAACTGCTCATGAATAGTGAATTCGCTTACATTAAGAAGTTTTGATAAATGCTAAAATAAAATGTTATAAGAATGGTCAGGTAGCATCAATATATAGAGAGATAACACATCTGCAGATTTTTACATCTTCAGTAATTGAGATAAGGCGTCTATAAGCTTCTGTTCAGGTAGTTATTGCATCAGGAGTGGAAATAAATATTCAGTATTATAGAGTTAGTTAGCTAGTTAGTTATGATGTTGACATACGCACATTCGCATTTGATTTGATACACATTGTAGATTAGAACCAGATATAGTTGTAAATATACTAGTATCTATTTAATTTCTATTTTAATTACTTTTGTAAAATTATCCACGCATTTTACTCATTATAAATAATATAAAAATTTAAAAGATACATATTTTGTATATTTTATAAATCTGAAATAGTCCTCACTCTGCATCCGGAATGTCCTCTTCCACACGCTTGATGAGCCCTTTGGCTCTAATGTATGCTGTGAGCATACACTGATGATGTAGTTACTGCATGGCAGTAATATGATTGTGATGATGTTTAGTTAGAATATTGTTCGCAGGGGTTTATAAGTTGCGATAATGAACTGTGTTCATTGGAGTGAAACATATTAGTCTCACATTTGTGAATTGTTGTTATTGATCGGGGTTTTTTAATTGATCTTTAAACATTAGATTAGTTCCTCATAACGATTTATTATTTGACGAGCCGTATGTTAGGAACTAACAAGCGGCGAGCCTTTATTGAACTCGATGAGCTCTGGGGACAAGCTCAAGCCTCGGACTACTCAACTCATTCAAGGCGAGTGTGGGCATTTTGGTTCTTCAGACAGGCTCATGGTCGACCTTTATCCACTATATATAAATTTATATATAAATCTGAAATAATAGTAATATAATGCAAAATATCAATACTGTTACTAATTTTAGTAATTTTGGAATAGATTTGACTTTGGTATTAAATTAATATTTTACATTATAATGCAATTAAGAATTGAAATAAATATATATTCAAATAGATATTGTACCTTGTATTATTTATAATTAAATAACGAACAAACTAAGTATAAAGTAATTGATTATAAAGATTTATAAAGTAACTATATACGATATTGATATTGAACTATAAACGTAAAGTTGAGTGAAGGTAATAATATATAATTTATATTAACGAATGTTTAAGCGAACGATTAAGCTCGGCGGCCAACGTTAGAGCTGAAGTGGCATTGCTGGAATACCATCAGTATGGCTAAGGGCATGCCATCAACGAGCCTTCAGGATTGGAAAGCGGTAACCGCTCCATTGCTTCCTTAGAAACGCAGATGGTACGACGCAGGTGGATTCCCGTATAGATCGGCTTGCACGAAGCAGCCGCGTTACGCCCCTGGATGCTTGTACCCGAGTCGCTTGGCTGCGCCTAACGTACATAGGTGTATCTAATACTAATGATCATTCGTATTTGTACAGAAGACCGAACTAGTATAAACGAAAGTTAAGTGAGTGGGATACACAAAAAGTCATTTGTTGACTTTTAAATGTTAATATGTAATATAATAATTTAATATAATAGTCACATGGTATAATCTTATTATAGAACGTCGTTTACATAAATTGAAGTTGATGAAGAGTTACTTAACACAAAAGCTTTGATTTTGTTTAAGCCAGCAATGACTTCAACATAGTTGTTGCCAGAAACGCGAACAAACTGAATTTTTGAATTAATTATCTACAATTAATCACCTATACACTCACCGATATAACCTCCAATAGAACCAACACCAGAAATATTTGTTTTAGAAATTATGGAATCTTAAATTATTACATTCGCCTAAAAATATTATTAACCGCAAAACCCACCAACATAGTTGTTTGGCCCACTGATATTCCCCTCAATTATTGTCGTGTTTTAAACAGATAATTTATTCCCTTATACAGATCCAATAATAGAACCTAAAAAACCACCACCATTATTTGAACTAAAACTTACAGAAATTCTTATATTTTTTACTTCAACATATTCCTTTTTGAAGGCTCCGATGATTCCAATGCAATTTACAGACTTTATCTAAGCAGAAAACATTACAGATGCGTTTACAATTAAAATATTTCCATAAGTATATCCAATAAGACCTACAAATTAAAATTCTAAAGTACTTGAGCTCATCATATTTTACTATAAACAAATGTTCTTTATCGTTATGTTTGCGTTAGATTAAATATATCCAACAAAGTAGCCACATAATTTAACATAACTTGTACCATACTTTTGATAAGAATCAAGTACAATATTACCCACATTTACTATCGAGTTGCTATTAATATTTGTTATAATTCCACCAAATTAATAGGTTTTAGACGAATCTGACGATATAGAATCCAAAAGCAAATGATTTTAACTACTTCCTAAAATAATTGAGATGTTATTTATCATAAACGTACTCACAGTGTTAATTGTATTCCCAAACAAATATGATGAACTGTTTCCAACATTATACATTATTGGTTAAAAATGTATCTAGTTGATGTTGATTATAGCTGTGTTCACTTATATACTTATCAATGATACCATTCCTGTACTCACAAAAGATCCTAGTATTTAATATCCTGATATTTTTAGAACACCATTAATGTTGTTGATTAATGTTATATTTCCACTAGTAAGTGCAAAAGCTAAATTTACAAGCAAGTTAGTTATATTTGTTATTGTAGTATTAGAAGTTAAGATATTCAGCTGCTTAGCAGCATTAACATTAAGTTGGCTTCCAGACTTCGAAACGATATTCATTTGATTTATGGAGACAGAAGACGATGAAAGCAGTAGTGATCCGCTGTTCAAAGATTGTGTACCAAACTGAATCTTCAAGTTCACGAAAGCGCTTTGAGACTGGAAAAGAGGGTAAACTGTTGTTGAGTAAACATTGTCTGAAATATCTATGAAAGCATCTTGAATTACGATTGCAGTGCCGAATACATATCCAGCGCTGAAGTTACTTGAAGATGTGACTTAAATAGTTATGCTTTGTAAATCGAATTATTGAGTGAATAATGCCTAACTGCACTCTTAGTTAGAAATATTTATAATATATATTTGTATACAAGAATTATTTACTACATATTAGCCAGAGGGACACTAACATGATCCACTAATTATTTACTAACCTATTATTTTGTCACAAGTACACGCTCCATTTACCAAAGAAGAATTAGTTGGACAACTGCAAGTATTCGAAATATTAATGCCGTTTACTCCACATGTACAAGCATTATTAACCACAATTGCACCAGAAGTAGAACAAGTACATTATTCGTTCAGCATAATCTACCCGTTTATAGAACAGACACAAATTATTCCTATTACTTACGAATTAATTGGGCAAACACACGAACCAGCTTAAACGACTGCGTTTACGCTTGCGCACTAACAAATACCATTTATACTTTGCTGACCTTATATAGCGCAGGTTACTTGAACGCACGATCCATTTACCATGGAGTATCCGTAATTATTTGTGCAGTTAATTAGTTTTATTAAGTCATCAATTACACTTTGCTGTTGTACATTAATTTATGTTTACTTTGATAATGAGTTATTAATATCATTCAAATTATTGTGAATAGAAGTATTTAGTTAAGAAACGTTATAGTATATTCTCCAGTCCAGTACAGTGGCGTTTTGCATTATATACTGTTCTAAGAAGCTTGAGTTCGCTTTTATATTGTTTTGCAATATAGTTATGTTACCAAGTATTTTACTGTCCAAAACCAATATGTCAGTACTGATTGCAGATACATTATTTTCAAGAGTATATAAAGCATTATTGACAGACGACAAATTCTAATATACATCAGTAAGTTCGTTTACTATTGTGCGATTCATTTTCTAAACATTTGTGTTCAGTTATTATAAATCTGATTTAGCAGCAACAACTGATATATTCAATGCACTAACGTTGTTGAATATTCTCTAGTCTAAAACTGAGGTGTTGATTTGTAATTTCTAATCAGCCACATTCTAAGTTGTTGAAATATCGTTTTGAATTAATGTGATATTACCGCGTATTCTGTTATCTAAAATCGAAGTGTTATAATGCAAGTTTGAATCCTACTTAGAATAGTTTGACATTATTCTTTTTTCTATGTCTGTTACGTTGTTGAAAACACTTTTATCGACTATGTCAAGTTAATTTTATAGATTTTTTCCAAGGATCTATAATTAATCGGCGGTACTATCAATTGAATCACTGATGTCCTTCAAAGATTCAACCACATTAATACACTTAGTGTTGTTGAGCAAATATCCTGTTGCACAAATGCACTAATTATGAACATACTCGAATGGATACACGCATTTGTACATTCCGTTAACGTTTTCGCTATGTTTAAGTGCTTCACCGCACAATCCATATACTAAAGATTAGTTCTCGCATATATTGCACTGTATTGATTCGCCTGTAATATCTAGCTTGACGCTATCCTATCCAAAACGCTGTGTTTGATCAACACAAATCTATAATTAAGAAATTTGTAGCTGAATGCTTACGTGTACATTGGATGCAATATATCCATTATTCACACTGTGCACTAAGTTACTTCCGGAAAGTTTGCATTAATCTATTTTAAACGCAATATTTGGTTATTTAATCACGTTTGTAAATCCAGATGAATATATACTTGTGATTCTAAACTATATAAAAGACTACTGAACAATGAAACACAGTGTGGGCTCAACAACTAAGCCAGATATTTACTTTCCAGAAGCAATAAACACTAAATTACATTTTTATACTTTCACATCGCAATTACCACAAAGTAGCGCTCCACTCATTACTTGAAATTATACAGAAATATTTATATTTGAATCAATTATGATTTGACTATTAATGCTGAATCCAAATAACGCAAAAGCATCGACTTCAACATTGTGGACTGAGACGTCTATTTGTGCTTATTGAGTTGCATTAGTGTAAATAAATAGATTGATGTTGTTGGCTTTCTATGTTAAATATATTTCATCATTTAAATTCACTTTATTTAGTGATGTTAGTTTTTGACAATAACTGTATTAATTATTATCTACTAGAATATTATTAAAACATTACTAAGTTTTGAATTATAATTATTTTAATATTAGGATAGAAGATAACATTAGATAATAATTATATACATGTAACACATAACAATAACAGACCTCCAACATCAGAATATGGTTGA